>JAFLJL010005056.1:0-5000 GCA_018398815.1 Conus ventricosus
TAGCCTCGTACGGCTTGTGCACCGCTTGGGGAACCGGTCACGACTCGATGCGAGGTTCCACGAAGTGAAAATTCCAGTTTGTCGCCCCACACTGACTGCATAAAAACTTTTGCTTATCTTTTTTGCACCACGATTGCCTGTCATTTCACTGAATGCAGGACACTGAAATGTATCGGCTCTGTAGCCCGGTCGTGTGTGGTAGGTCATTTTTTTCCCAAGACGTATTTACAGACTGCTGCTTGGGTCCCATCTTGGAACTGTGTTGTGTGTGTGTGTGTGTGTGCCCAGCCACGGGCTGTGGTACTATGTGTACTTGGAACTATGTGTGTTTGTGTGTGTGGTGTGTCCCAGCCACGGGCGCCAAGAGCGAGAATTCAAGAGAGGAAGCGGTCAGTTTTGTCAAGGGGGGGAAGGGGAGGAGGGCTTTTTAAAGGGGTGCGAGGCAGTTTGGGATGGGGGGGGAGGGGGGGTGGGGGGAGGGTGGGGTTGAAATTGGGGGGGGGGGTGTTAGAAAGGAGCCTTTCCCTTTAAATTTTAAAGGTCTTGACAGTCACTAACATGGAGTTACTTATTCCACCCATCGTGGATGGGGACGTAAAAACCTAAATTTCAACTTCACAACCAGTAACGGTTTCTGTTCAGTCAATATTGAGTGTTGTGCGTGCGTGCGTGCGTGCTTGCGTGCGTGCGTGCGTGCGTGCGTGCGTGCATGCGTGCGTGCGTGCGTGCGTGCGTGCGTGCGTGCGTGCGTGCGTGCGTGCGTGGCGGCGCGCGGGGCGCGCGCGCGCGCATGTGTGTGTGTGTGTGTGTGTGTGTGTGTGTTGTGGTGTGTGTGTGTGTGTGTACGGCGCGGGCGCGCGTGGTGCGTGTGTGTGTGTGTGTGTGTGTGTGTGTGTGTGGTGCGTGTGTGTGTGTGTCTTTGTGTGTACGCGCACGCGCAGGCATCGCACCTTATACAGCTCTTTGGGTTTTCTTTCTTTTTTTGGGAGGATTTACGTGCGATAAATGTGCGTTTCCCGTCGGCATGATTTTTTTTTTTTCTCTATCTTTCCCTATTTTTCACACCTCTCCCTGATTTCCCTGCTTTTCCCATGTCCCTACATTCCCCATTTTTTTCTTATTTCCCCCCCCTTTCCCTAATTTCCTTGCCTTTTGCTGAACTTTTTCTATTGTTTCTCTCTTTTCCTACCGGTTTTACACTTCCCAACCCCCTATTTCCGCATTCCCCCTACTTCCGCATCCCCCCTACTTCCGCATTACCCCCTACTTCCGCATTCCCCCCTATTTTCCGCATACCCCCCAACTTCCGCTTTTCCCCCTACTTCCGCATTTCCCCCTACTTCCGCATTTCCCCTACTTCCGCATTTCCCCCTACTTTCCGCTTTTCCCCCCTACTTCCGCTTTTCCCCCCTACTTCGCTTTTCCCCATTTTTTTTTAAATGGGTTTTTCTTTAAATATTTTTTAAACTTTCATTCCTTTTTCCCCTTATCCCCCCCCCTATCCCCCCCCCCCCCCCCCCCCACACACACCTCTACCCTATCAACTACCACTTTTACACCTTTTTTTTTTTTCCCCCAAAATTACGGCATTTTCCACTGTCTCATCATTTCCGCCTTTTCATCCCTTCTTTTTTTCAAACTTTTTATTTCCAACTTTCCTATCATTTCCTACCTTTTTCTTTCTTTCTTCTTCCCCCCCCCCCCCCCCCCTTTTTTTTTCCGCCTAGTTTCCGTACCTTTCCTACTTTTTTCACATTTTCTGTTTCTCCCTTTTCCCTTTTTTCCTGATTGTTGTCCTCTGTCTACCTTCCCTTTCCCCATTGTTACCTCTTCCCCTTTTCCCCTTTTCCGTTTGTTGTCCTCCTTGCCCCGCTTAAACCTTCTTTTTCAAAGCCCCCCCCCCCCCCCCCCCCCCCCACACACACACACACAAAAACCCTTTGCACCTACATTTTTTTCTTCAACTTTTTGCAAAAGTTCTCACCTTTTTGTTTTTTTTTTCTTTTCTCCCATATTTTCCTGTCATTTTCTACTTTTTCAACCTTCCCTCCCCCCCTTTTCTTCTTTTTCTCACTTTTCCTTAATGCTTATAGTTTTTTTTAAAATGTTTTCTATTGAGTCACCGCGCTGATAATCTCTATCCCCGGGAAACGGAAGGTCACTCTCGCTGAATGCGATTCTAACTCGGATTACTTCCCTTTCAGTTTGCCAAGACAACCTGAAAAACTGCAAGGGGAGATAACCTGGTCCGCCGCTTTCACGAGAGTGACCCGCCGTTTTTAAGGGACAACTGCCAGGGGGCACCTAAAGAAAATTTTTGCCCCTTTCATAACTTAGCAGTTCACCAAAAAAAAAAATCAAACCCACAGTGTGGAACCGTGCACCTGTAGTTCACTGTTTTACTTTAAAATTTAAAAAAAAAAAAAACTTATATTAATTTACCAGCAGATTGAGAAAAGAACTCCATCGCAATGCAAATAAAGGGGTTGTTTCAACTGACTTTCTTTTCCCAAAAGGTCTAATTTTTTCCTATCAATCAGCTTAACAAATAAAAAAGACGAGGAAATGCAAACATGATGGAAACAATCAGATACTGTACAAAGAGTTTCACTCACTCACAAAAAATGACCATCGAGAATTCAAAACTACACCTTTGGGGTTTTTGTGTACTTTTTTTACCAACGAATTCAGTACGGGGTACAATGTTTTTGGTCCATAAATTTAAAAAAAGGCTGTTTGGTGTGGTGGTGTTGATACAAGCAAGACTTTTTTTACTTTATTTTTTCCTGTTTTAGCAAAACGTGTGGAAGTGTGAAAACCCCGACAATTAGGGGACACTGATTTTACAATAAAAATGACTGGTAAAACTTATACCGAATCCAAACTTCGAGACAAGAAACAGTGCTCCTCTTCGTTAGGAGCATTATTGACTTTTTTATCCCACTTTTTTTTTCAGGCTCTTTGGAAAACTGCAGGCAAAAGGTCTTTTGAACTCCACACACAAGAGACATTCCCAGTCTCTCTGCTGAAAACCATCACTTCCTAGTGCTGTCTCTGACAATCTGAAAGTCGGGAGGAGGGGGGGGGGGGGGGCGGGGGTGTGTGTGGGGGGTGGGTGGGAGGGATAGGGGGGGTGCGAGGGGGGGATGGAGTGGAGTGGGGGGGGGGGGGGGTGGAGTTACGGGGAAAAGGGGGGGTATGGGGGGGGGGGGGGGGGGCAAGGTCTGGGCCTCCCCATGCAGAAAACTATCATCAGGTTCCGTGCAATGCTCTGATAATCAACAATGCTCTGCAAAAGGTGGTTGTGTCTTTGTGATAGCAAAGACTGACCCCAGGCAACAACTCCACAAGAAAGGAACTCTCTCTAGCGGTACAGGCAAAGAGGAACGCCAAGCGAAGACTCCTCAGGGAGGACGGTCTCTTTAGCGCCATCAGCAGCTGTTTCAGACCCCCACCATCGCCGACAAAGCAGACCTGCCTCCACTATGGGTATGCTCTAACTCGTCTCCAGCGGCGGGAATGGCGAACCCTGCTGCGGAGCCCCTCCTGCGTGCAGGATCCAAGGTAGATAAAGACTTCAGGGTCTGAAGATATGGAGCCACACGCCTCAGTTGGCGTGTCGCCTGGCTGCTCTTTCAGTCCTGCTGTTTAGACTTGTCGCGCACAGAGCTTCCAAGCAACTGTTTTCCGTCGGCGATAAACAAGTCTAGAATGCTCCGTGAGCAGATTTACATACACTCCATGTGCAGAGTCAGGACAGAAGATGGTTACAGTGACTGGTTTGAAGTTGTCACCGGGCGGGGTAAGGCAAGGTTGTATCCTCTCCCCTCTCCTCTTTGCACTTGCCATTGACTGTGTTTTGAAACACGCAACCCACGGAAAAGAAATCTAGTGGACAGAAGGAAACAGCCTCTCAGATCTGGATTTTGGCGATGACATTGACGCTCTTGCAAGCACCACGGAAGATTTGCAGGTGCTTTTAGACAATATCAGCAAGTTTGCAGGCAGTATTGGCCTCACTATCAGTACCAAAAAGTCTAAAAACATGCTGACTAGTAAATAGCAAGTACCAACAGACGATTTCATCGACCAGAAGAAAGTGGAAGAAGTAGAGAACTTCACATACAGCTCCATCAACAGCGCCAAAGACCTCGACCATGAACTGAAGTGTCGTATTGGCAAAGCAAACATCAGCATTCAATCAGCTGAACAAAATATGGAACAGCAAGAAATTCTCCCCTGGAATCAAATAGAATTATTGAAGTTTTATAACTCAAGTGTAATTTCAACGCTGCTATATGGCTATGAAACCTGGCAATTGAAGACCACCCAGGAGAAGACACTCGACGCTTTTGACACCAGGTGCCTACGTAAGATCTTGGGCATCAAATGGTCAGACTTCATACCATAGAAGAGGTCAGGGAGAGGTCCAAAGAGCTCCCCGTGCAACCATCATCAGCAGACGGCGCCTCGACTGGCTAGGTCATGTCTTGAGATTACTCTCATCAAGACCTGCAAACCAGGCCATTAAATGGACCCCAGCAGGCCAGAGAAAAAGAGGACGACCCAGGATGAGCTGGCGACAGACAGTGGAGAGAGACCTCAGACTCGTTGACAGAGGATGGAGTGACACCAGCAGACTGGCTGAGGACCGTGCACAGTGGAGCGCCTTGACTGCCTCGTGCGTCGCAAGACGCGGGAACATCTAAGCTAAGCTAAGTTAATGCTCCGTGCTTCACCCAAAATGTTAACCCGTCACCGTTCTTTGAAAATGCTGATGATTTGACATATGCTATGTGTGACTTGACTTGACTTGATCCCTTTAGACGTCGGTCCGTGGGGGCACCCCTGAAGCAGTGACAACCATCCTTCTCCATTCCTCTCTGTTCTCTGCCCTCCGTAATGTATCTCTCAGCCGCAGGCCTGTCCACTCCGTGATGTTATCCTCCCATCTTTTCCTTTGTCGACCTCTTCGCCTTTGTCCTGGTACTGTGCCCTGC
>JAFLJL010005056.1:12500-14555 GCA_018398815.1 Conus ventricosus
TTTGTCTTTTCGCTATATCTAACTGGAAAAGTGAACAATTTGTCCACACTTCAGTATAAGCAGTACAGTGGAACAGAAAGTGTTCTTCGTCATCAATAATGTGTCTACATGCAGGACAAGGAGATTCTGTGGATGTTTCACATTCAAACCATCTTTTGTTCGCATTAAAACCTAAAGTTCTCAACCTAAATCTTGCGTAATTTATTCTGTGCCATCTATCTGTTATGACATTGAGAAACTTTTCAGAATGAAACACATTCTTAAATGAGAAAATCCAGCGATATTTTTTTTTACTTTCCATATCTGAGTGCCAATTCTGTTTAAAAGAACAAATAAGCCTGTCTTTAAATTCCGCAATAAACTGATGCTCATTCCCTACTTCCTGGGCCATCCACACTATTCCAAAACCCTGTTCTGAAAGGACTTTCTTTACTTTATGAGCCCAGTTTTCTTTACCTTTTTCCATTTCTAAAAGCATCATATCATAGGCTTGCCTGCTAAAACGGGACTGGGGTAGCTTCAAGATCTTCAACCAGTACTTAATACATTTTACAAAATGTACTTATGTACAAAGGGTATCTGCCATCTCTCCATATAAAACGGTGTTGGATGAATGAATAGGTACTTGAAGGAAACGCTTCATAGCATACGTATGTACTTTTTCCATCATCGAATTTTCATGTAAGCCCCAAAGTTCAGCTGCATATGTAAGAAGAGGTTTTATCTGTGTATCAAACATTTTCCAAAATATGCTACAGTCTGTACAATTCAGTTTTCTCAGGGATTTCAGAATTTCAATAGTACCCTTTTTTCCCTTTTCTTAGAGATTCTTCCCATGCGTAGCGGAAAGTTAATTTTGTTGAAAATATCATTCCAAGATATTTATATGAATTAACTACTTGAAGGTCTGCATTTCCATAAGACCATTTTTCACACGCTGATAGGTGGCCACCCATTCTAAAGACCACTATATTTGTCTTATCCAAGTTAACTGATAAACCTAAGCGATCTGCTTCTTCTTTCAATACATTTAGTTGGCTTTGCAAACCTACAACTGTTCCGGACAGAAGAACAACATCATCAGCATACAGTAATAAAACTAATTCAACTGCTCCAGGTATTATCTGGATACCATGTCTGCCTTTGCGGGACAATTCCACAGCCAATTCGTTTATGAAAAAAGAAAACAATTGTGGACTCAACAAGCATCCTTGTTTTACTCCATTTGGACAATCAAAATAATCTGAATACTCACTCTTCACACGCACACATGCCAGCACTGAGTTGTAGACCCCTCTAATGGCCATGTACAATTTACTATTAACACCACTTTTACGGAGTACATTCCACAGAGTATTTCGATTTACCGAGTCAAAGGCCTTCTTGGAAGAGAGAGAGAGAGAGAGAGAGAGAGAGAGAGAGGAGAGAGAGAGAGAGAGAGAGAGAGAGAGAGAGAGAGTCTTCTCTCTCTCTTGCTCTGTGTGTGTGTGTGTGTGTGTGTGTGTGTGTGTGTGTGTGTGTGTCTCTGTGTGTGTGTGTGTGTGTGTGTGTGTGTGTGTGTGTGTGTGTGTGTGTGTGTGTGTGTGTGTGTCTCTGTGTGTGTGTGTGTGTGTGTGTGTGTGTGTGAACACCACTGTCCAGACCTCATTCACTTTCTCAACCACCACGTGCCACACTAATTCCTCAGCCCTACCCCTTCCACCCTTCTCCAGAACCTGTACCTAGCCCCTCCCCTCCCTTCCCTCTTACCCCCTCCAACCCCCTTCTCCAGAACCTGTACTAGCCCTCCCCCTCCCCTTCCCCTCTTACCCACCCTCCAACCCACCCTTCTCCAGAACCTGTACCTAGCCCCTCCCCCTCCCCTTCCCCTCTTACCCACCTCCAACCCACCCTTCTCCAGAACCTGTACCTAGCCCCTCCCCCTCCCCTTCCCCTCTTACCCACCCTCCAACCCACCCTTCTCCAGAACCTGTACCTAGCCCCCCCCCTCCCTCCCCTCTTACCCTACGCATCTCTTCCACACCCATGTTAACTCTTTCCCTCTTACTACCCCTA
>JAFLJL010005057.1:0-12500 GCA_018398815.1 Conus ventricosus
ACCTGAAAAGCTCCTGTCTCATTTCATCAAGCAGATGAGAGGGATAGTGTGTTCACCTGGCCATCCAAGAGTGACACAGACTCTAGGCTTTCTTCTGGTAGAACTGTCTTGCGTTTCTGTTCCCCTGAACTTCTTTTGATGGCCAGTCTGAACACTTTCATTTACATCACTGCAACCTCCGTTGTTGTTATTGTTTTCTTTCCTGTGCAAAACATTCGCAGGGCTACTTGGTACTTGAGATGCCTCTGTTATCCGAAATGGAAAGACTGTGTGCACAGTCGTTTTCAATTACCTCGCCATAAAGGCAACATGCTCTAACTTCGGATGATTTTTAATTTCAGGATCACTGCAGAACAGAAATGCTTGATTATCTGCATTTTTGCCCTGCAGCAGAGATCAAACCAATTACTCACTGATATGGTGTGACAAGGTAAACAAATTGTCAAGTGATACACAAGTCAAATGGTGGTAAGAACATGGGTGAAGGGCCAAATTACAACCTTTATTTCCCATGGATGAAATGAGGTTATGAAATGAGAAACTGGAAGGAGACATATTTTACTAAAATCAAGACCCCAAACAAGAATTTCTGTAAATATCAAGAACCATTGAACACATCTTTAGCATTGTTGTTTTTGATCCAATACATTGAAAATAACACTGTTAACACACTGGCCATGTGATCCGACACTGACAGACAGAGAGACAGACACACACTCACACACACACACACACTCACACGCCCACACTCACACGCCCACACGCACACACACACACTCACACACACCACACACACACACACACACACACACACACACACACACCACACACACACACACACACACCACACACGCACACACACAAACACATGCGTTCTGACACACATACATTATAAAGAGAGACACACATACACACACATTCGCACACACACAAACACACACACAGACAAACACACACACACACACACACACACCACACACACACACACACACACACACACACACACACATACCCAAACACACTCACACACACACACACACACACACACACACACACACACACACACACACACACACACGAACACAATCTACTCACACACAAGCACACTCGCACATACGCACACTAACACACACACACACACACACACACACACACACACATATATACAATCGCACACGTACATTCTGACATCACCGACATAGTAGGGAACTGAATTTCAGCTGGCCGAGGACCATCTTGTGGGGTCTGTACATAATAGTTCATCAACGGTCTTCTACATCAGCCATGGTGGAACATTCTTTACACAATAAAGGGGAGTCTGTTGGTTATTTTGATTTTAATACAAAATGGATTCTTACCAAAAATAATGGGACAGATTTTTATATACGTCATGGGGAAATATGCATGATGTAGACCGGAAATTCCCCACAAGTACAGTCAGTATGTGTGAGTATGTGTGAGTATATGTGTGTGTCTATAGGGAAAACACACACACACACACACACACACACACACACACACAACACAACCACACACACACACACAGCACTCACTCAAACACAACACCACACACACACACACACCACACAACACACACACACACACACACAACACACACGCACGACGCACGCACACACACAACACACACACTACACTCAACACACACACACACACAACACCCAAACGCACACAACAACAACACACAGACACAACACACACACCACACACACACACACACCACACAAAACACACACACACAACACACACACACGCAGCACCGCACGCATGCACGCACGCAGCACGCACGCACACCAACAAAATCTTTCACCACTTAGGACTGCTTAATTAGAAAATTAACTAGACCACGCTAGGACGGTTGCAGTTTAATTGAAATTATTACGAGCCTATTGTGGAGGAAGGAAGAAGTTACGTGGAGGATGGCGCCGCACAGCGTTGCAGGCAATTTCAGCGCTGTATGGCACTAGACTTACGCCTTTTGGGCAGGGACAGTAAATTGATTATTACTACGAGCATAATTGGGTGGGACGTAACTTCTCCTTCCTCCACATTAGGATTCGTAATAATTTCAATTAAACTGCAAAACCTTCCTAGCGTAGGTCTAGTTTAATTTTCTAATTATCCTCGCCTATTGCTCCCGGAAGGGAAGCTACGTTGTGACTTTAGAGAAAGTAAGGAAGTGGCCAATATAAACATCACAGGCCAGGACATGTAAATGCCAAACCACATTATTCACAATGATCCTTCATCATTTTCATTTGCTGTTCACCATAGCCATCAAGTTACCTTCTGCTGAAAAACTGGCAATTGTTCTGGTCTCTTATAGTATTTACAGAATTGTCTTTTCATTTTCAGCCCGCTGCTATCAATTGTTTTCAATGAAACTCCAGCTGGGCGCGCGGACTGCACTGCAGCTTGCAGCTAGCGCGCTTAGTCCATCTAGCCCTCTTTCACCCATCACGCGAATGTCAGCTTTACAAGGTGGTGAGGTTTGGGTGTGACTGATTGAATAATGCTGTTTGGTGACTGCCCAGGTCTTAGTTGTGTCAATTACTGCTTCAAGTGTTTCACTGGACACAGATTTTCATTCTTTTGCAAACTGCCCTAATCTTGTGGTTCTGTATGTTTCCCTGGCCTTTGTTGTTTCAATACACATGAAAATTGTAACACACGTTTACAATTCAAACATCTTTACATCACTTGTTTTCAAAGAGTATAAAGCATGACCTCTTTGGTCCTGTAACTATATCTAACACCTGCCAGTTTTTCACAGTCAGTGCTTTCAAAGTCAACTGATGATGGGAGATAAGCAATCTAAATAACTAAGTCAGTATTTAATCCCAAGTGCCTTATATCTGGGTAAGGAAGGACTATGTTCAAATGCTCCTTTCACACGGTTTGCCAATAACTGGATGACTGCCGCAGAAAATCCATTCACTGATGGCAGATAGGCGGACAAAGCGCAGCGCGCAGAGTATAGCATCTGGGCTGCTCCAGCACTAAAAAGTTCGGCAAGAAAGTTTGCTGCGACTGCACAAATGTCTGGCACATCATGTGGGATACTATCTTTGCGGCGTACTGCTTCCACTTGGCAATGTAGGTGTTGGTACATGCGGTGTGTGGGGCGCCAAGAACTGGACGAATTAGCGCTGCTGCCTGGTTGAACAGCTTCTTTCTGGTAGGGCCTATCCGCTCCTGCTACTTTGCATCATCAGTTAAAGGCGGGGGAAGAAGGGGGTGGGTTCTCCCTTTCTGCGTGGGGAGGGAGGAGGATGGTGGTCTCGTGTTGGTAGCAGTACTGGGTCTTGTGTCAGCAGCTTGTGTCAGCAGAGGCACCAGAGCACCACAACTACCCCCCAATCGCTCGCTATTCTTCAACTTCCCCAAACCATGCCGTGATTCGTGCTAAAAGGGGGAAAAGGCATAAAATTGAAGAGGTTATCCAAGGGAGAGAAAATTCCAATTCTACTGCATAGGCGCTTGTCAGGTCTTTAAGGAAACATAGCGCTGCATTTTGGTGTTCAACCTTTGAGGCAAGAAGAGGTCAATGGCCGTATTCATATGCAATTGTTCAATTGCTTTGTGAAGCTCCTTCTCTGTTCAATTCCATTCTGCATCCCAGGGTTATTTTCCTGACTCTCATCTGCCTGCTGTGTTTCCTTACCTGGAATATAAGCAGCACTCTCAACCGTAGTGTTTGTCAATGCTCCAGCGTTCCATATCATCTGTGTCATCAAATTACATGAATCGGAATGGACTTGTTCCATAAGATTGATAGATGCAACAGCAGTTGGTTGTCTACTATGATACGGACATGTCGCCCATAAAACCTGATTTAGGAAACATTCAAAGCAATAATGCTGCCTTTATGTTCCAGTTAGTTGATGTTGAAAATCTTTTCTTTGGCAGCCATTCTCCCCCAGATTTTGATGTTCACATGCATACCCTCATCCCAAGGGGGGGTTTTGATGCATCCGAAGAGTCAGGGTGACTATCAGGCTCTGTTGGTGAATAACATTATAAGCAGTCTCAATGTTGTTGATCCACAATTTAATTCTCTTTTGGCAAGAGGCGACTATGTCATGTGTATGTCAAAATTCCCTGCATACAGAACGGTGCTGTCTTTTCCTTTTCTCCAGCTGTCTTATAAGTGGCCCAGATATCACCGCTGGAAGGAAGCCACTATCTTTCCAATCCCCTCTCACCATATCCGATACTCCACTGTATCTTTTTGACAGCTGACAGGCAAATCGAAACCATGTTGTATCTCTCAGGTGTTAAAGTTACTGTCATTGGGACTCAGAGTCATGATGACTCCCAGTTACTGAATGCGACGAGTGGTTCTAGTAACTGATTTTGGTGGTTGGATGATAAATCCCAGAGACCTCAGAAGTTTCACTGTGTAAAGACATTAGAGGCAACATTGACATTCTCGTCTCTGCAACAAAAGTGAAATAGTCCCCCAAAAAAAACTGAGGAAAGATGACGTTCCCTTCAAGGTGGCAAACAACAGATTTACAGCTTGAGTGATTTTACGTGGTGCAAGTGCCCCAGCCCATTAGGCAGACAGTAACCTGCCAAAAGCTGGTCTCACCCAATCTAAATCTCTGTGTTCCTCTTGACGATATGTGTAGTTATGCTCCTTCAAGTCGTTGAAGCCATGAAGCAGTTTGGGAGTCACTAGTTTTAGAGCAAGTATTGCACGGTTTCCATTTTGAAGTGATAATAAACGATATCTTCGTTTAGTTTCTTTAAGTTCAGAATATTCTATGAGTTCCATCTTTCCTCGAAGAACAAAAACTGGTGACCAAACTGCTCTGCTTTCAGCTGACACTTTGAAATCCACCTTTGTGCAAAGTTTCTGTATTTCTTTGTCAATAACTTTCTTTTTGATGCATTTAACTCGGGCTGGAAAAGTTGTAATCCTGTCTGATTGGCCATTACACAATCTAATGGATGGCTCACGCCTTGTATGTTTCTAAAATTTCAGGGTCTTGTGTCAAATTTTTCCATCTATCAACATATGTGTAAGCCTGCCACCTTGAAAAAGTTATTAAAGCCTCTGTCTCAATTTCTTCAAGCAGATGATGTCGGGATAGTGTGTTCACCGGGGCATCAAGTGTGACACAGACTCTAGGGTTCTTCTGGTTAGAACTGTCTTGCGTTCTGTTCCCTGGAACTCTTTTGATGGCCGTAGTGTTCGGTCTCTGGCCTAAAAAAGGACGTCGTTTTCTTGTGGTTTTGTTTGGGGCTTTCTTGACATGGTCTGTTACGTTGTCTGTTGTCATAACGGTCTTGGGCCTGCACCATGTGACAGTCTGTCAGTCTTTGATCTCTGATGGAAGCAGTCAGATTGTCTCAAAGAGCTGTCCAGTAATGGGAACACTCTCACTGACATCTGTCAGCTGTCTGGGGAGATGAGGGCGCAGGACCTGTCTGCGTTTTAATGACAGCTCGTGAGATGCATGACCAAACAAGCAGAGCATCAGCGTTCTGATCCCCAGAGACCAGAGGCTTGATGTTCTGCATCAGTCAACTTTTCTTGCTATTGCTTTGAGTATAGACTGAGTGTCTGTGCCAGTGCTGCTGTGGCTTTTGATCATGCTCTCTGCACTGAAGCCATCTTAACATCAGCCTGTTGACAGTGGCTGCAAATATCCTTCCAGATTTCTGTATTCACTTTGGGCACCTGAAGCTTGGGGCAGTTGTCTGGGCCGGTGGTATTTATCAATGCCTTTCTTTAAATTTTGTTTCAGAAAGCCCCTGTGCAATCTTTTTATTAATGATCTCAGCATTGAGCAGCACTTTGTAGTGTTTTTCTCTTTATTGGCTCCAAGTCTTGTTCATCCTCCTTTAACAAGTCATCATCTTGACAATCAAGGGAAAATAGTATCCACAGCACCATCATAAGATTTCTCCATCTCCGACGATGACTCAGGAGTCCTCATTATTGCTCAGAGTGGCATTAGCAGTTTTCTTAAACCGGCTGTTCACCTTTTCGTGCGCCTTACTCGGCCACGGTCGGATCCATGACCCAGTTTCTTCTCCCTCCTCATCAGAGAGAGAATCGCGCCGTCTCTTAGTGCACGCCCGCGTGACGCGGTTGCCTGAGGATGTGATCCGGTCTTTGTCCGAAGTTTTGGCGGTCAACAGTCTTGGAATTGCCTCTTCAGCTGAAATTTCAGTCATCCATTTGACTGATGCGAGCATCAAGCCTCTCGATCTTTATCTTCCTTATCTATAGGGTGCGACCTCTTGCTCTGTGCCCCTGAATGATGGACATGCTTTGCTTGGGTTATATCTTGAGATGTACCGCACACAGGCGGAAATGGTAATGCCAAATCGCAACAGGCGAACAGGAGAGTTGTATATCGCCACACAGGCGAACAGGATAATTGTATATCGCCACACAGGCGAATTAAGGTACAGCCGCACCAGGCGAAAGTTATGAACTATACTCCAAACTGTATGGTCATATGATGCATGCAACACAGGCGTGGGCTTCTCTCAGAGAAGTTATTATACCCAATAATTCAATCCAATTATACACGTACACCACTTTTTACGCTGCCAAGATTACTCGGGGAATGAAAAAAGGGGGTTTGGGCCACTCACCTTCAAGTTCTGTGTATTTTGGGCACATGGTCTCATTCACTTGTATTTACGTTATCATTCATTCATGTAGACTACCTACACATGCTCACACATCCGTTGCCTGAAAAACGCCAGGTCCAATTGCCTGCAACGCTGTGCGCGCCAATACTCAACGTAGCTTCCCTTCCGGGAGCAATAGGCGAGTGATAATTTGGAAAACATAATCATAGCTGGAGATTTCAATTTAGTTCTTGAACCACAAAAAGATTGTTACAATTACAAACATGTTAATAATCTATATGTGTGTATATTATATTTTATATATATATATATATATATTTTTATATAAATATATTTTGTATTGTATGTATGTGTGTATGTATGTGTGTAGTATTATATATTATAATTATATATATATATATATGTATATTTATATATATATTATTTTTAAAATTTATATATATATATATATTATATTTTATATATATATATATATATATATTTATATATATTATATATATGTGTGTGTGTGTGTGTGTGTGTGTGTGTGTATGTGTATATGTATGTATTATATGTATATATGTTTTGTGGTGTTATACTCGCCTGATCTGTCATTACTGCTCAGCGGGTGGTTGCACTGATGTTTCTTATGAAAACATTGTGAAATTCTGTGAGTGAGTGAATCAGTTTATGATTCGTATATGCATATAATGACATATGGATGTATATAGAACGGGTTTAAAAACTGGAGTTATATTCGTAAACTTTTGTATTCGTCCTTTTTGGTATGACATTTTTTTTAAATGTTAAAAGATCACTTTTTTTTCTCTTTTGCTGCATACATTAACTTTTTTCCCCTTTCCAATTTTCCCTTATTCCTAACGTTATTGAACGTCCCATCTTCGGTAAGGAGACGTGCAATCGTTAAATTTTCGTGGCACACTTTAAAAACTGTGTTTTTATATGTAACGTTGGCTGGTGGCGTGAACACAGCCCAAGGGTTTTAAAATTTCTTATTTCTTTTTTTTTTGGGTTTTGTATGTTAAGGTTTAATGTTTATGTGACTGTACTTTTGATTTTTTTTATGTGATTGTTATTTGTAAAAGTGATTATTTGTTTAACCAATGCACATTCTCAAATTAGTGTTGATGTTTTTTCGAATCTTCATTTAATGTTCTTTTTGTCATATATGCACACATAACCATGTATTTCAAGGTAAACCTCCCCGATCTGAACTTTTTTCCAAAATGGATCAAACCATTAGTATCTGCTCTGTAAACTGCCAGGGATTAGGAGACTTAAAAAAGAGAAGAGATGTTTTTCATATTTAAGGGGAAAGGGTCATAACAAATATTCGTACTTCAAGACATCTTTTTAAATCCTAAATGGACAAGTTACTATAGAGCTGAATGGGGATATCGGTTGCAAATTTTGCCTCTCATAGTACAAACTCTGGGGTGTTGCTATTCTATTTAATAATAACTTTGAATTTAAATTAAAGGGAAAGTTTTATAAAGATACGGAAGGAAATTTATATGTTTATTTCACGAATTCATGAACAAAAAATTTTCTTATAATTAAATGTTTATGGTCCGAACAGAGATTACCCGACTTTTATCAAAAAAATTGAAGACCATATACATAAATTTGAGAACACCTAATCAGAATCTTATACTAGCGGGAGACTGGAATTTAGTGTTAAATCCAAACATTGATTATGATAATTACAAAACATATCAATAACCCTAAAGCTCCCGAAAAACTTGAAGAACTGTGGTAGATGTAGATGTAATCGACATTGGCGCGAGCTCTATCCCGGTAGCAGACAATTTACTTGGAGAAGAGCTACACCAATACACAAAGCAGACTAGATTTTTTTCTCATAAGTGAACATTAGTGTCTGATGTCGCTGACTGCGAAATTATCCGTGGTTACAGGACTGATACTCTATGGTGGTTTTTAAAGTTTAAAAACGGCCTTCAGGCGAAACCAAAACACATTTTGGAAGTTCAACTGCTCTTTATTAAAAAAATTCTCAATATGTCACTAGGGTCAGAGAAAACAATTAAAGAGACTATAAAAGAGTATGCAATAAGATACGATGACAATATGGGAATTTGACCAAACCTATTTAAGCAATTTAGAATTTAACATAAACACAACAGTTGTTTTTAGATGTTTTATAATGAAAATCCTTTCCTGAAAATTTAGGATATTCGTCATTTAAAAAGAAAGAACGCAGAAAAAGGAAAAAAAAGAACTTATAATAGATATTCAAACCTTAGAAAGACAAAATCCAAAGACCACAGAAGATTTGACAAAACATAAAAACAATGAACGAAAGACTTCAGGCTATAAGAGAAAGAAAATGGATGGTGTTCTGTTAAGATCAAGAGCAAGAGGGATCTCTCAAGGGGAGAGAAAAACAGATTACTTTTTGTGGGTGGAAAAAAGAAATTATGTTAGAAAGCAAATGAATAATTTTACAAAATAATTATGGAAAGACTCTAACAGACAACAAAGATATTATTTGTGAAGTCGTAACTTCTATAAAGTTTATATGAAAAGAAAAGCGTACAGGAATGTGACATACATGAAATAGTTCAAGATCTTCCAACCCTCTCAGAGGAGAGCTCAACGGCTTTAGAAGGAAATAAAACCCTTAACGGAGGCAAAACACGCGCTCAAGCATATGAAAAAAAATAAAACCCCGGGGACTGACGGTTTCCCCTGGAATTCTTTAAATTCTTTTGGAGTCAAATTGGGATCTTCATAGTTAGATCTTTAAACGAAGGATTAAGAAAGGAAGAGTTGTCAATTACTCAAAAAGAAGGTATTATAATTTGTATCCCTAAGCCTGGCAAACCAAAGAATTCATTAAAAACTGGCGACCAAACAAAACTTTTGAATGTAGTTTACAAGATAGGGTCATCATGCATAGCTCCAGAATTAAAATCGGTTCTCCCCGTCTAGTTAATGAAGATCAGACAGGTTTTCATCCCGGAAGATTCATAGGAGACAATATTAGGTTGATATATGATATATGTTTTACTTAAACAAAAACAATTTACAAGGTTTTCTATTATGTGTAGATTTCGAAAAAGCCTTTGATACTGTAAAAATTTGGACTTTTATGTTAAAAGTAGTAAAAGCCTTTGGTTTTGGTGATTCAATGTGCAACTGGATTGAAACGTTTTATAAAATAGTTTAAAGCTACTGTAATAGTAAATGGGCAAGCATCACCTTGGTTTGAAATTAAAAGAGGAAAGCAGACAAGGTGACCCGATTCCCCCTTTTTTATTCGTTTTGTGTGTAGGGGATATTAGCCATCATGATAAGACAAAATAATGATATTAAAGGAATTGTAATAAACCAAACAGAACATAACTTGCACAAATTTGTGCAAAAAAGGTGACCAAACATCATTTGAGGAAACAATTAAAACTTTAGAGACGTTTGGTACCATTTCCGGTCTAAATATGAACAGCGAAAAGACATCCGCAATATGGCTAGGAAAAGAAAGGAATTCTAACAAAAAAAATTTTGTCTAATCTCAAGTTGGATTGGAATCCACTTTAATTCAAAATACTTGGGAATATGGTTAAAACACAGACATAACTGGTTGTGAGGAAATGAACTATTCAGAAAAATTCGAAGAAATTTAAAACAATATATAAAAAAATGGGTAAAAAGAATTCTGCACCAATAGGAAGAATAGCAGTTTTAAAATATCTAATTCTATCAAAGATAGTATACCTGTGGACACTTTTACCTAATCCACCAGATTAACTTTATGCAAGCTCTTCAAACACTGTGTTTGAAATTTGTTTGGAATAATAAACAAGATAGAATCAACAGAAAAACTGCACGAAAAAGGGTAGAAGGGAAGGGGGATAGGATTTCTGATGTTAAGTGTTTCATGCACGCGCTGAAATTAAACTGGATAAGAAAACTTGAAAAAAAGCAACTCATAAGTGGAAATCAGTTTTATTGCGTTACATCCAAATATCAAGATGTTTATAATATGGACCAAAACTTTTTGTTAACTGGAAAACAACAAAACTTGTTTTGGAGAGACACATTTCAAGCATACAGAATATTCTGGGAATAAAACTAAACCTTTTTTATGTATCGGAAACTATGGGGAGAGCCCCTTTTCTTCAATGATAAAATTATTTAGAAAATATTTCTTTAAGGAGATGTGAGTGGATTTGACAACAATGTGCTTTATATGCAGATGTGTGCAAAAATAATGGGACTTTATGTCGTTTACGGAATTCACTGATAAGTATAATATAAGAACCAACTTTTGAGCTATAGAGCCATCATTCTGAGAATACAAGAATTTGTTAACACTTAAACATTGTGTTGGTTAGATTGTAAAAAGGCTCCCCTTTCTAGAAACACTACACCTTATCCATTCTGTTAAAAAGGAACTCAGTTATATTATAGTAATTTACTAGATGATAAAACAATTACAAATGCACTCAGAAATGGAATGAAAAACGGGGAAAATAATATTAATTGGAAGGGGAAATTTTAGAAAAGTTAAAAAAAATTCAAGAAATAAAATTAAAATGGTTTTCAGATCCGAATAATACCCTTAAATTATAGCAACCAATGTAGTTTTTCATCTATGGGAGTAAAAACCCCATGACAGATGCAGTTTCTGTCGAGTAAGAAAAGATAGTATAGAGCACATGCTTTGGAGGTGTGAATATGTCAACACTTTTGGAAGACTTTGAAAACGCTGTCAAAGAAAAATGTCCACACATCACTCTTTTTCTGTCAGTGAACAATTGGTTATCTTTGGTAACACAATGATTTTAAAACAGACGGTGTTTTCGACTTGATTCTTCTTCTAGCAAAATTTTAATTTACACATGTAAAATGAACGACCAGGTGCCTCTATACAACACATTCAAAATAATTCTGACAAAGAGGTATGAAACCGAAAAATACATAGCTTACACAATGCTTCAGTCAAGAAAATTTCATGTTGATTGGCACTTTTATAAACAGCTTATTAGTATAGAAGTAAACTGAACCATGGATACAAAATATGTGTGTGTGTGCATACACATATGGATGTGCATATGTAGGTGTGTATGTGTATGTATATATAATATATATAGGTATGCGAGCGTATTATGTATATGGATATATGAAAACATGTATGGGTAGTGTGTGTTATATATATGTATGTGTGTGAGTGTAAAAAAGTGTGGGATATGTGTGTATGTATATATATATATGTTATACATATATGTGTATATGTGTGTGTATATATATGTGTGTATGCTGTGTATATATGTATGTATGTATATGCATGTGTGTGAGTATGTGTGTGCATATATATGTATAGTATGTATATGTGTGTATATATTTTTGTATGTATTTTATATGTATGTATGTGTGTGTATGTATATAAAGTGTATATGTTATATAATAAAAATGTTTTACATTATGTGGGCAAATAGTGAATATAGGAACATGACAAAAAAGAAGGGACAAGGTAAACATGGGAAAGAAAGAACTAGAACGAAAGTGCATTTGTTGTTGTTATATCTGTGTTGTTGTTAGTGTTGTTGTGGTTGTGTTGTGGGGTGTTGTTGTTGTTTTTTCACTTTTTTTTTATATTTTTTTATTTTATTTTATTGAAATAAATTCCTTTCTATTTGATTTGAATATATGTATTAGGAATATGGTGAAAATAATCCTTTTCTATTTGAATGTATGTAAGATATAAAAAATGAAATAAAAAAGTTAAAAAAAAAAACAACATGTTAATAATCCTAATGCAAGAAGCGAACACACACACACACACACACACACACACACACACACACACACACACACACACAACACACCACACACACACACACACA
>JAFLJL010005058.1:0-14462 GCA_018398815.1 Conus ventricosus
CGGTGACCCCCAATGCCCACCAAAGCCAAACTCCCGGGACACCAGCGCCCTGCCTTTACAGCAGCCCAAATCCAGACCGGTCCATCTACAGCATCACCTGTTTCCGTTCAGACAACCCGCTGTGGACGAGCTGTTGTCATTCCACACGATACAGGGACTAACACCATCCTCTTCACCCTGTGGTCTACCGTACCGGCCTGGGTTTTCGAATTGTGTTGAAATTTGTCAAAGACTCGTCTCTCCCTCGGTTATCCAAACAGACTCTAAATTCATAAGTTTCTGTGCAACTCGGTGCACCTGTTTGTCCATTAAAAAGGGGGAGATGTGATAGAATGCGGTTGAAAGATACGCATGCGCGACGAGACCGACGCTCGGCTTGGCGGTTTTGCTCTGGCCATTTCCTAGACAAATTATAGTGGATCACAAAACATCATTAAGCGTGTTTGTCTGTCGTCCGTGTGCCTGCTGATCGTGATAGTGGTGAAAGTGCAAGAGGACTGACACGGACCAAACTGACTTGTGACCACATCTACCTCACAGCCCACTCAATGATGAACGTTAAATTAGCGGCACAAGTCCTTAGCAACAGAGTTGGGCGTGTCCTTGAAGTTCATGGTGGTGATGGCAGCAGTGAGACAGCCAGGTTCATTTTGTTAATGGACAGATTTTTTGATTGCTTGAACGTCAGATCTTTTGATGACGCACGTGAAAAGCGCAAGGATGACCTGAAACCGTACACCAGAGGAGATGATCCACGTTTTCAGTTTCTGCACGCCTTTCTGACTTACCTCGAAAACTGGAAAGAGTCTGTTTGCACACGACCAGGAAATTTCAGTGCTGCTGACAGAGCAAAAATGTTCTTGACACACCAAACCTACAAAGGTTTGGTCACGACCATCAAATCTTTCAATGAAGTGGCACAATATCTGCTTCAACATGGAGTTCGGTTCATACTCAGCAACAAATTTTGTCAGGATCCAATCGAAGCTCACTTTGGCAGGCACAGGGGTATCAGTCAAAGAAGTGAGAATCCAAATTTGTATGCATTCGGCTATCAAGAAAATAAAATCAGACTGCAGAGGACACTTGCACTGACATTGCAACCAAAAGGAAACGTTGAGAAAGGAAAAAGACCACACACTGAGATCACAATCAGCAACAGTCCTTTGAAAAAAAAAGAAAACAAACTGAATGAGTCAGACAGCCTGTATGCCTTAACTTCACTATCTAACTCGTTTTTCACTGGCACCATCAGAAGCAGCTGTTACTAGAATGTTTTTTAACAAGAAAATGGAGTAGACCCTTAATTGGAGTCAATTTTTTTTGTGCCAACTAAACTCTTATGTTTTGCTGTATAGAATAAAGTGTGTTTCACTATACAAAGCAAAATTTCAGCACCTATACACAAATGAGTGAATTTTCAAATCTGACTACTATTGTCAGTGCATGCAGCTCCTGCCTTCAGTGTTTTCCTTAGCCCTTTCTGTTTTCCTGGAAGATGCTTCTGTGACTTGTGCATATCTTTTATATCTTTGCATGTGTGATGTATTCTGATTTTGTGAAATAACAGGAGAATTATTTCTAGAACATACTCTTTGTCTTCCTCTTCAGCAGTGCAGTCGTAGGTGATGTTGTAGAAAGATGTGGTCAAATCTTCATTGCCTAAACATTCCCTAACAAATTTGTCACTGGAACAGTCGCTGGTGGAGCACTTTGATCTGTACGTACATTCTAACTGCTCTAATAGCGCTGTCACAGAAGGTCTGACGTGTACTAGACCCCCTCTGTCCAGAACAGATGTCATTGTTTTGGGGCGTTCGCTTGATGCTCCTGCCTCCTCTACCTGGTCTTGTTCGAGACACTGAACTATGTCAAAATGAACTGCCCTTTCTCTTATTTTGTCTCTTCAACTGCTTTTCTATTTTATGTACAATACTACCTCCTATGTATTCTAAAATGTCTGAATGGTGCTCATCTAAATTGAACTGACTGCCTGCCTGCTGGAAAGGGTGTACTGCTGCAGGTTGCACTTTGTGAAAGTAGTTTAGCTGAATCAACCGCTTAAATAGCCTAAGACACAGCTGAAAGGTTGCTCCTCGAGACAATCCAATGTCTGTGGACAGTTCTGAAATCTTGTCCTGAAGAGCTCTGTGGAAGTTGCCCCAAGCCTTCTCGGCGGCAGCATTTGGAAAGCGTCCTTTTGTAGGCAAGCAGTCATTCAGAAAAGACAACTTGTCCTGAATAGGAGCCTCTCCTGTTAAGACAAAACAGCGATTGTTCTCATAATACATTGTTACAGTATCATTGAATTTCCTTAACATATATTTGAGCATGTGTGTGTGTGTGTGTGTGTGTGTGTGTGTGTGTGTGTGTGTGTGTGTGTGTGTGTGTGTGTGTGTGTGTGTGTGTGAAAGAGAGAGAGAGTGTTCTACTTATAAGTGTATCATTAAACATGAGTAAAATAAAGAAAATGGTTTTGTATTGCATGTGAGGAACAATAAGATGAAAGCTTTCAGCAATATTTCAATATTTTTTACCCTGCACTTACAGTGCTTGGAAATATATGTGATGTAGTTCTGGTTAGATTAGCTGATGAGTATGATCTGTACTCACTTGCTGCTTGTGAAATAGACTGTCTTGTCTCATCCGGAAGGCATTTGTCTGCTTGCATTGAGCTGCACACTTCACTGACAAGGTCTGGTGTAATCTGAAAAGGTTAAAAAACATCATCAACGTTCTGAATTGTGTGTGTGTGTGTGTGTGTGTGTGTGTGTGTGTGTGTGTGTGTGTGTGTGTGTGTGATGTGTGTGTGGTGTTAGAGAGATAGGATAGGATAATGTTGCTTATAGCCCAGCCGACCGCAGAGGGCCACATCAGGGCTGTCACCACGTTAAAATCAACTCACCAGTCATAAAAAAAAAAAAAAAAAAAAAAAAAAAAAAAAAAAACAACTTTCACATCTCTTTAAATGAATCGTCTAAAAAACGAACCCAGAACTTTTTTTTAAAAAACTTCTTCCGTAAAATCTCAAATAGATGAAAAATGTAATTTCTCTAAAAAACCCAAAGGATATGTAGGCGGGACATCCCTGAACGGATTTTTTCATGGACTCCGCGTAAAATTTTTGTGTCTCACATCGTGAAAGCCCCAACACTCAAAAAGAAATGTTTTCTTTGTGAGTGGTGCATGACGGGAATGCCCACAGAGCTTTTTCACTCTTTAAAAGGTAAGAATGGGAAAAATACGAATGGCCCGGTGTGCTCCGGACAAAACCGTTTCCTTTTTAGACCACCCGCGAGATGGGAGGAAGTTTAAAGGTTTGAGGGATCTGAAAGAGTTTGTTTTTCGTCGTGTGTTCCAATCCCCCTGCCAGAGGCTCTCAATAATCTTTAAATTTTTGGGTTTTTCACATCTGAGCGGGGGATAAATTTTTTTGGACATTTTCTCTTTGTGGCTTTTGGCTAAACGATAAACCCCTTTCGTTCCCGCTGAGGCCAAATGGCCAGGAACCCAAGAAGGTAATTTTGTAACCGTCCGCCTTCAACTTGCTAAAAAGTTCAAAAAACAGAAAAAGTTTGGATGTGAAGGTTGCGGCCAGCTATGGCCCCCAAAGTGACACGAATCCGACAAAACCCCAAAAAGCCCCTCTCGAGAATGGGGATTTCTTCAAAGCCAGTACTAGGCAGTAATTTCAGCAGAATAACAAAGCATCTAATGTATAGTTCCAACATATCTGAGGGAGCCCCGGGGCAGTGGGTGCACGGCCACCCCTCCTCGACGGGAAAAGTCGGGAAAAACTTTTGAAGGAGGGAATTTGGAAAACAGAGCTCGGCATACAAACCCTTGTACCCAGAGAGTGGTGACCCCTTACGGAAAGGCGAGTCAAAACGAATCTCTGGGTAAAAAGGCCATGGAGGTTGATCCGGAAATTGGAAAAAAATGGGAACTACTCCCAGGTCTATACCTGCTTTCCCGCACGTGGGGCTGCATACGAAGCCAAACGGCGGAATACTTTTCGGTTTGTTTCAAATTACTTGGGGGAAAACGGAGGGTCAAAAACACAGTCTAGGCAAATTTGGGTTTGAAAAACAGTCGGGTAAAAATTCAAAGCAGTTTCCCTGCGTTTGGGCAGTGAAGGTTCCCCTCCCTTGCTTTCCCCAGGCTTACAAGGGGTGGTGCGGAACGCTCCAAGACAGAGACGAAGCCTTGTGGTGGTAGGGCCCAAGGGTTTTTGAGGAAAGATGATCTTGCGGAGCCGTCACGACAACCGTACAGTTTTGAACGGCCGGGCTCTGTAAGGTGAAACAAAGTTTTCTTTCAGCGCCCAGTCGGTGTGTGCTACGCCCCGCAGAATATTCAGTGCCTTTTGGGAAGCATTTTGGTTTTTAATATGGTGAGAAATTTAAGTTTTTGGTCAAAATGACCCCCAGAAATTTGGGCCCCTCTTTAACGTGGAAGGGAGATTTCCCGACGTGAATCGGATTGGAAAAAAACTGACGGAAATTATGGAAGTGAATACACGGGGGTTTTTGTAGCAGAAAAGGTGAAACCTTTTTCATCCCCCCATGATGGTTTTTCTCGAAAAGTGGAGCCTCGCGGGACACTCGGGTACGGTTCCAGTTCGTAGACAGCAAAAAATCCACAAAAAAATGAGCAGTCTGCCCCGCTAAATGTTTTCCAAAATGTTTTTGTTTTTTAATACAAAAGGGGCGGAGACGTATGCTCCCCTGGGGAACACCCAATCTCTGGGGGACACAAGGAGTGGTCCAAACCCCGGACCTGAAACTGTCGTTCTGCCAAAAAATTTTGAAAAAAAAGAGGAAGTGCCTCGAAAACCAGTCGTGGAGTCATGAAGTATCCCCGATTTCCAGGTGGTATGTGGCCTTCTCCAAGTCAAAAAAAATTGCCACTGATGCTGTCTTTTTAAAAAAAAAGCTTTCCCTAAGTGTAATTCCAGACAAATCAATGGTAACGTACTACGATGTTTCGGAAACCACATGTTTTTCGAAAAAGGCCCATCGGTTTCGAGTTTCCACTGACCTAGCATTGACCATTTTTCCATCAGTTTACAGACAAGGGTCAAAGCTATTGGACGGTAGTTGGGGTTTTTAAAGATCTTTTCCAGTTTGGGGGGGGAATAATGAGGGCTGCCCGAAAAGAGGGGGGAAAGCAACCTGTGCCCAACACGTGGTTGTATACCTGTAAAGGTGTTCAGCCTTCTTGCGGAAGATGTTTCAATATTTGTAATGATGTCATCTATACCTGGAGGGGAATCGCGAAGAGGTAAGGCAGATTTAGTGTTTAAATGTAAAAAGATTGTAGTCTTCCATGTTGTCGGAAAATTGCAGGGTGATTTTTCTTTTGGGGCTTTGTTTTTGACAAAAGGACTGATTTATTAAAGGGGGAAGGAATTTTTTTAATGGTTAAGAAGAGATTGCAATGTTTTCTTCTTGTTTTTAAAAGAATCTAAAAACTTAGAGGGTTTCACAGTGGGACAGGGTTTTTCCCTTTGTTTTTTTCTTTAGATTTTCCCACACTTTTTTCTTAAAATTTTTTGATGTCAGCTGGAGCAGAATTTCCGGACCACGTTTATGTTTTAAAAAAGTGGTCTAGATTTACACGGAGTTTTTGATGGGCTCAGCTTTGGGGACCAAGGTCGTTGGTATCCGCGCTGACCCGTTTTCGAATTTTGGGAAAATTTGTTGGCTCGAATAAACCCCAGGTGTTTTTGGCATTTGTAGTTTATCAGAAGACACTGGAATCAAACTTGAACTTGAACACAGTGTTTGTCAGTGATTCAGCTGGGTCCGGACTCTGAAGAAAAATCGTTCTGGAATTCTTTAGAAATAGGGTTGCGAAAGATCCCCGTTTGCTTTCTTGTAATTTGATGTTTAAAAAAGAGACGTGTTCAGTTATTTCAGGTTTTAGAAAGGAAGGGAAATGGTCACTTCCGTGAGACGTATGGACGACCATCATAGTCCGGACCAGCGAGGGGTCACAAAAGAAAATCTAAACCGAAAATGAACCCGTGGAAAGGGAGGTAATTGCAGATCCGTCATTCAGACAACACAAACCCAAATCTAAAGGACATCTTCAATCAGCAACCCTGGGGGAGTACCGGGACTACCCCCCAAAAAAGGGGTTGTGACCCTTAAAGTACCCCAAAAGCAAAAAAGGCGGGAAGTTTCCTATCAGACTGAAAGGGCCGACGACAAACCCGGGGCAGAAAGGGGGAAATAAAAGGGGAAAAGATTGTCCCGTTTTTGGGGGGTGACTCTCGCAGCTACACCTGAGGGGGGAGACAAAGGGGCAGGACTATACAAAAAGTTTTTTTTAGGAGAAGGGAAACCGCCACAACCCAACGTGGGTGGTTGTGAGGTTTTGAAATATATTAAAGCCCGAAAGAGTAAAGGGCTCGGGTTTGAAATTTTGGGTTCCTAAGACCACGACGGGAAATTTTTATAGACGACACAGAAGCTGCCGCTCCTCAAAGTTGGAATTTATCCACGGGTTTCCAAAAGGAATATTGTACTATCCATGGTGCAGAGGGGGGGGGAGAGGATCAGGTCATTCCTATCACATCTGCGCCAATGGGGTGAACTTATTTTTTAGTTTCACTGGGCTGTGTTGGTCTTTGGACCCCCTGGCAGACTTGCCCGAGGTGACAAAGCCCGGATTTTGGAGAGGGGGGTCGGATTTGGGGGGATGGTGGAGGTTTTTTTCCTAATCTCCACCCTTCCACAGGTGGAACCCCTTGCCCCACGGGCACTGGGCAGGGGTTCGAATAGGGGTGTGGTTTTTTAAATTGTCAGCAGAGATGTTGTAAAGTGGGCGTCTAGGGGGGGCGGATTTTTTTTCCTCCCCAGGGGCAAACTTTGGGTTTTGGGAAAGGGGGTGGACCCCTACCCCCAGAACTGACAGATCTTACTTTCAATTTTTCAAAACATGAATTTTATCGTCTGGGAGCAGAGACCGGTAGAAAACTGTGGGGGCCTTCTTAACAGCCCAAGCGGGAAGAAGCTTCGGCGTCTGCTGCCCACAACCCGTTTCCCCGGGTTAAAAAAAGGAAACTTTTCCGTTTTTTACTCGTTGTATAGAGATTCCTGAATCCAAAAAAGGACAAAATTTTGGGGAAAAGGAGGGGGTGGTCGCCACCCCAGTTAGCAAAGTGCCGGATCATGACACGGGCCCTGGGGTTTCCTTGAGCAAAAACCACACACCTCCTGCCAGAAAAGCGGGCCCCCCATGGCCAAACTTCTGGCATGAAAACACCTCAACGGGGGCGGGCATATAACTCAACCCCGGCATTCAGGTGCCCACTTTGATGACCGGAGGCGCAAGGGTTGCGAATGTCAGAAAGGGGGTTGGGGGCCACTTTTCTGCACCCTTCTTTACTGTCACCCCGCGCACCTCGTCACACCCCGGGACGCCAGCTCCCATTTAATTTCTGCTCCCAACACCAGATAAATCCTGCAGCGAAACACGCCTTTGATGAATTTAATTTTTTGTGGGGAGTTACTTGATCTCCCGTCCATAATTTTTTTGCCTTCAGCAGCTGGAATTTTGGGTTTTGTGATTTACACTCAATAAGGGAAAGAGCCCCTTCCGTAAACCCCTTGAGGGCCCAGGGTCACCTGCCCAAAACCTTTAAAGCCCTTTTGTATGGGAAAAGGGGTCAGAGCTGAAAGGGGTCGTTCCCGTCCCTCCCCTCCCTCACGAGCCAGGAAGCCAAAAACCCCCTTTTTGTCTCACTTTGTATCAGAATCCTATCGTTTGCCATCCCTGAAAAAGGGGTGCGATTCCTCTTCCTTTTGGGGGGGGGAAAGTTTTTGGAAAAGCCAATTTAGTGTAGTATGATTCAATCTTTTCCCTTTTCCCCCCCACCTTGGGTCCAACTAAAGGGGCCAGGGCCAAAAAACCAATGTCTTTACCCCCCCAGGCTTCGGGAGGGCATCGACAAACAGAAGCAACAACCCCATCCCCGATCATTTTCAACTCCGGGGGACAGGAGCTGGCACTGAGGGGTTTACATGGCCCGCGGGGGAAATGCTTTCTTGACCCCGCCCCCAAAAAGGGGAGCCCATTTGTACACCCGGCCAAAAGGGACTCCCTGTCAGGAGAGGTCCCACCAAAGTGAGGTTGGAAGCAAGGTTCAAGCATGGCCCTCCAATCACCGGCCCCCCTTCCCCCGCAAAAACGCACCGCCGGCAAAACCCGGGGATTTAAGGAGACCACGAGAGAAAAGGGGGTGAAAAAGAAACTTGAAGGGGAGAGGAAAATAGAAAAGGCCAAATAAGGGAGGCAGAAAACAAGAAAAGGGGAAAGGGGGTTTTTTCCCCTTTGTCAGGACCTCACCCTTAGCCATTGACATGGAAGCCCTACCAGGGGGTCAAAATCCTTTCCCGTTTCGCTTTGGCCCAAACAGCTTTTCACTCTCAGGCCCAGAAGCGTATTTAAAAAACAGCCTATCTTTAAGTATGATGCCCCGCCAGCAGAGCCTAAGGATCACTGGACCACGCAAACCCTCCGACCACGACAAGGTCGTAACCCCCGGAGGGGTGTTAGAGAGAGAGAGAGAGAGAGAGAGAGAGAGAGCATCATAATGTGATGCATACCACAATGTAATTATTTTGAGTGTTGTCTTTGTTGATGTTGCCACACTGTTGATGTATTAAAAGTCAGTAAACATCTCATAACACATTTTAGTCTCTCTCTCTCTCTCTCTCTCTCTCTCTCTCTCTTCTCTCTCTCTCTCTCTTCTCTCTCTCTCTCAGTCTTTTCACACACACACACACACACACACACACATATATACACACACACACACAGAGAGAGAGAGAGAGAGAGAGGAGAGAGAGAGAGAGAGAGAGAGAGAGAGAGAGAGAGAGAGAGAGAGAGTTGAATTAACTTACCAACATTGGCTGTGGTTCGCTGCCTTTTTTTGATGAATCAGCGACTGGTATCGGTTGTTCGTTTCTCTGCCATTGCAACAGGCTGAGCTGTGTTCACTGCAGTCGCTTCTGTTTCCTACAAATGAACCAGCAATACCCGCTATAATAACCAAAACGAAGACTGAATCTACGAAAGTACTGAAAAATATAGCAACCAGCTGTACATCAATGCATACAAGAAGGGAGACATGAAAGACTAAAGCTGCGCGGAGCACAACTGCACACTGACTAGCGCATCTCTCGAGCACAGGAACGGTTTAGCGGGGGTTCTATGTCGAAAAATCATGCACTTCATGCAACAAGCACCAAATTTGGCAGAGATGGCCAGTTTTATGTCCTGATCAAAACCTGATTTTGAGCCACCATGAAAAATTTGTAGAAACGTGTTTTTTTGGCATTTTTTAAAATGGCCTACTCAAAAATTGGAATATATGTTGCATAATTGTTCATTTAACGCTACAAACACCAAATCTGGCTGAGAAGCACAATTCCATGCCCTGAACATAACCATATACAGGTCTATTTTTTAAAAAAAGGAAAATTTGTATATTTCAGCAATTTCCAAGACTGCCGCAGCAAAAAGGGGAGTCATATGCTGTACATTCATTCATTTTCACCCATAACACCAAATAAGTTTTTAAAGAAATTAAATGAATAAAAATCATAATAATAAGTAAATGAATGAATAAATAAATGAAAAAAGATAAATAAGTAAATAAAGAATATAAAAGATCTAAATGAATAAATAAGTAAATGAACAATGTTAATGGGTGGTGATGGTGATGATAGTAGTTATGTGGGGGTGTGGGTAATGACTGGAAGAGAATGGAAATGATCAATGGGTGGCAAGATATCGTTCGGGAGAAGGGGGTGGGTGGGAAGGGGGGAAGCAGAATATGGAGGGGGCGTGGAAGAGGGAAATGGGGGAGGGGGAGAGAGAAAGAGTTCATATCTCTCCTCCCTCACAAATGTATGCATGGGGTGTGTGGGGGTGAGAAATTCATGCAAAACAGTGTTGTTGGGGGAAAAGAAAGGGGGTGGGGGTAGGGTGGGAGGGGGGATGAGAGAGGAGGGTATTATGGGTGAATTATGGCCATAATGAGACTAATTGTGGGGGAGTTTTTCACACATACCCCACCCATTATCTCTCTCTCTCCCCTCTTCTCTCTCTCTCTCTCTCTCTCTCTCTCTCACACACACCACACACACATACACACACACTATATATATATTTAATATATATATATATATATATATATATATATATTATATAAAATATATATATATATATATATATATATATATATATTTATATATATTGAATTATAAACAAAGCTTGCTCTTATGTCTTAGATTGAAGAAATAGGGGGAGATACGCATTCATATCTGCAGTGGTAGATGATTCTGCCTAACTAACAGTATGTGCTTGAGTGGGTGAATGGGGAAAAATAAAATAAATGCTTCTCAAAATGAGCCTTCAGCAAGCTTATATTCTCCAAGGGGGAGACATCCTCCAATAGGGAGGGAAACTCACTAACATATAACCTGGTCATATACCGATATTTCGAAACTTGGTGGTTTCTCCTCAGTGACCGCGGAAAGTGGTAATTTAACTCCTCTGCCTTTTCAGTTTTAAGAAGAATGCAATCCCAGAAAAGGTTGGTGTGCAATACCGTAGTATGTTTGTTGAGTTTTCAAAAAACCCAAACCCAAAAGGGGCCCTCTAAGAAGCAAAAGAAAATCATAAAAGAGCAAAACAAGCTACATTTCTTCTGAAAAGTAGAAAAGATATCCCCTAAGACACAAGTGCTGAGGGCAAGTTCTTGGAATGAATCCGCAAGGGGACTAAAATACAACAAACTAATAAATTCCAAGGATAAATACCGCACCGTTCCAGCAACTTACAGAGCAGCCTGGTGTTGCAATGACTGCAAGAAATATTGAATTATAAACAAAGCTTGCTCTTATGTCTTAGATTGAAGAAATAGGGGGAGATACGCATTCATATCTGCAGTGGGTAGATGATTCTGCCTAACTAACAGTATGTGCTGAGTGGGTGAATGGGGAAAAATAAATAAATGCTTCTCAAAATGAGCCTTCAGCAAGCTTATATTCTCCAAGGGGGAGACATCCTTTCAATAGGGAGGGAAATCACTAACATATAACTCCTGGTCATTTTACCGATATTTCGAAACTTGGTGGTTCTCCTCAGTGACCGCGGAAAGTTTATAATTCAATATTTCTTGCAGTCATTGCAACACCAGGCTGCTCTGTAAGTTGCTGGAACGGTGCGGTATTTATCCTTGGAATTTATTTGTTTGTTGTATTTTAGTCCCTTGCGGATTCATTCCAAGAACTTGCCCTCAGCACTTGTGTCTTAGAGGATATCTTTCTACTTTTCAGAAGAAAATGTAGCTTGTTTTGCTCTTTTATGATTTTCTTTTGCTTCTTAGATGGCACCTTTGGTTGGTTTTTTGAAAACTCACAAACATACTACGGTATTGCACACCAACCTTTTTCTGGGATTGCATTCTTCTTAAAACTGAAAAGGCAGAGGAGTTAAATTACCACTTTCGCGGTCACTGAGGAGAAACCACCAAAGTTTCGAAATATCGGTATATGACCAGGAGTTATATGTTAGTGAGTTTTTCCCCCCTATTGGAGGATGTCTCCCCCTTGGAGAATATAAGCTTGCTGAAGGCTCATTTGAGAAGCATTTATTTTATTTTCCCATTCACCCACTCAAGCACATACTGTTAGTTAGGCAGAATCATTACCACTGCAGATATGAATGCGTATCTCCCCCCATTTCTTCAATCTAAGACATAAGAGCAAGCTTTGTTTATAATTCAATATTCTTGCAGTCATTGCAACACCAGGCTGCTCTGTAAGTTGCTGGAACGGTGCGGTATTTATCCTTGGAATTTATTAGTTTGTTGTATATTATATTTATATATATATATTTTTTTTTTTACTGATGATCATCATTGTCATAAGTGGGATAAACAATGCTATAGGATGTTGATCATTGTCATGAGTGAAATAACATGATAGCATTGGTATGATAATTCCAACTGAGCAGAAAATGGAAATGATCAATGACTGATGAATAGTGACCGTTGTCATAGGTGAAATCAACACTATCACACAAAACACACACACACACACACACACACACACACACACACACACACACACACCCCACACACACAAAATATGTGTGTATACATTGTGTATCTATATATTATGTACAAACACCAACACACACACACACACACACACACACAACACACACACACACACACACACACCACACACACACACACACACAACACAAGGGGGTTTTTTGAATAAATATTAAATAATGATAACAAAGCTTATTAGGTGATGACCACTTGATAACAACAGTGCTACAGGATGATAATCATTCTTGGGGAGGGGGGGAGATCAATGACTGATGGGTGATAATCATTAGAGATCAACAGTACAGTAGGATGGTCTTCTTCCTTGTTCACTTAGGGAGGAACCCTGGAGGTATTGGCGAAGGCTGCTGTATGGCGAAGGCCCTCCAGTGGTCAACAGGGCTTTCCCTTCATTGGTGTGTTGGCAGGTGTGTTTTGCTGTACTGCATGGATGATTTGAAGACCTGCCATTGTGGAATATAGTGGACATATGATGTCTCAGTCTGGAGTGCCCTGTGCTCAGTCTCACAAAAGTCTTATATGGGCATCTGGTAGTGTCCATCCCTCTTGTTGAGTAGGGTGCTGCTCAAGCCATCTGCCTTTTTGGTTTTTGGTTCTCCTTGATAATACTTTTGATTTTTTTTGAAAGGAGACTTTCTGTTCTAGTTGGGGTTGCTGTTCTCCTTCCTTTGCCAAATGGTCAGCTTCCTCATTCCCCATAAATATATTGCAGTATGAAGGTGATCACTGGATGACAGTATTTCCAGTGACTGATGGATGGTGAACATTTGGAATCATTAGTACTATAGGGTGAGGGTCATTGTCTGTAGGTGGAATAATGTAGCATTGGTACAACAGTGCCAGTTGGGGGAATAAAGGAAGATATCAATGACTGGTGGGTGATGTTCATTGTCATAAGTGAGATACTGTAGGATGATGGTCATTGTGATAAGGGAAATAATGTGGTGGCATTAGTATAATTTCTGCCAGTTCAGGAAGAAGGTGGATGGGGGTGGGGTAGGGGTCGATGACTGATGATCATGTATTTATTCGAGATCAGCAGTACTGCAGGATGATGATCATTGTTATACAAGTTGGATAATGTTGTGTCATTGGTGTAATAATGCCGGTTGGGGGAATGAAGGAGGTAAACAATGATTGATGGATGATTATTGTCATGGTGTAGGCCTAAGTGTGATTCACAGTAGTGTGTGATGATGGTCATTTATAAAAGTGGAATTGTGTACTGGCCTGTAATGGGATTGGGCACTGAATTTTCCTTTTTCCCATTTTCACACACACACACACACAGGAGCGCACACACGAAAGTGTGAGCGCTGGCACGCACACGCACACACGCACTCGCGCTACACCGAAGTGTAGGAAAAACACTGTGAACACACACAATAGGCAACTTATTTAAGGAGTAAGGTAATGATGGTATTAGTACGCTTCAGAAACAACTAAAATGGTAGAATGACATTTCAAGACTATCTGAAGAGCTGTAAATCCAAAAATTCACCGCGAAAGACTAAGTTTTCACTGGCAAATTACGAACACGCGATCGGAAGCGGCCATTTTGATTTTCCCGCTTCGAGTCTACGAAGTCATAGCAAATTAAGGAAACAAAATAAGGCCAGCAAATTTTTGGATAAACTTATGTATTTTCATACCATTATCGAATACCAGTGAACTCGTCACACGGTGAAGTCGTCACAAGCGTCCAGTGATCTCGTCACAGTGATCTCGTCACATACTCAAACCCCGGCATACAGTGAAAAACGTGTGGCGAGTTCACCGTGGATTAGCAGACAAAACCCTGCTCTTGATATCTGATTATTTTGTCTTAGATCAATAAATTTCTCGAAGTATTGCAACAGTCTGGATTTCTTTATTATTTGTCTTCAAATATTCAATAAAAAGTTTTTAAAATTAAAAATTGCAACAAAACAAAGAATCAGGAGTTGTTGTGAAATCTAAAATGGTACAAGATGGCTGGCGGCTCTCAGAACCTGGCGGGTTGTCCTCTCACTGGTCACAGGCGATCCCAGATCCTGAAGAGCTTGGCATTGGTGGACCTGGCATCGGCTCTTTGGCGCCTGATGATGGTCGACTCCTTGAGAAGCTGGCATGCTCTTGTCACAAGTCTGGATTTGTCTGACAGTAGCTGCAGCATCAGATACAGGTTAAGGTTTCCTGCACTGGAAGCCTTGGTGTTCAGTCGGCGGATGCCATCCCTCCACGTCGTTGTGGTCCCTTTTGCTTCTGTAGAAACAGACCAGCTGAGGTGCAAAACTGTTGATGAAGTCCCTTTTTGGGCTCTGATACG
>JAFLJL010005059.1:0-13379 GCA_018398815.1 Conus ventricosus
TCAAAGATTATAGCTTTGCGATAGAGTTGAAGTTCATTACAATATAAAAATTGCAGACAAAACAGGGAAAGTCGTGAAATGTGAAACCGCACATTGTTTGGAATAAAATAATGCGTTACTAAAAAATAATGTCGCGTGGGCCAGAAGAACCAGGAGTTACATTAGCGCCTGTAAGGTGTATAACTTAGAATTAAAAGACCTTGCAGACGTTCGACTTTGAAAAAAATGGTGAGATAGGCGCTTTGTAGGGTTTTGAGTACACTAAAGATGGTGATTATAAACGTAAAGAGGTTGCCGACAGCAAAAAGTTTCCTAAACTAGAAAAACCTGCGCATCTAGAGGCAAATAATGTTGGCCAGTATGAATATAAAATAGTTCGAAAACCTGACCTCAAATGGCACTTAGAACCATATTTAGAATGGACATAAAATTTGAATTCATAAGCCCATTTACATATTTTAGCCGCCAAAAAAGTTTTAGAAAAGCATTCAACTCTGGCCCTTTACATGTAAGTCTATGCCGGACGACAATAGTCGGAAAGAAATTGAAATAACGCCGTATGGGAAAAAGCAGTACATCCTCCACAGAAAAGAAACAGTTGTAAAAAAAGCTTCTACAAAATTACAGTTCTTTCCAAGCAGAAAATTAGGAGACACGTTCACAATGATATTTGAAATTTCTGTCTTTAAAGATTGGAGAGGGTGGGGTTGTGGGCGTTAGTGATGGCCTTATAAAAGGAATTAATATTAGCTGGCAAAACTTAGACGTTAAACGCCTTAACGTTACCATCGTCGTTCTTCACAATGGTGAGGAAATATTAAGATCATAACAACAAGCAACAAAATCAATGTTGACTTAAATAGAAACAATCTTACAGAACTGAATTGGATTAATCTTACACATTTAGGCCTCATAGGGTTTTATTATACTGAACAAGTTTTGACGGAGAGTATGATAAAAATAATAACTGGATTAGATTAAGTTCTGTTATAAAACTATGGAGCAGTTAAACTTTATGGGAAAAACTCCTCATTGCTCATTGATTTGTGGGCAGACTGGTTGTGGAAAAACAATATTTATCCTCGACCTGTTACAAACAGTTTATCGTATAATTTTGACAATTGAATTTTTCTCCCCAAACACTTAAAGGGAACAAAGCATATCGAAGAAGGTTTATTGGACAGAATGACATAATTTAGTTAATCCTAGCAAAAACAGTGAGGGGTTTAAAAAACAGTTTTATGGCTTTTAAAGGGAACGCAAACACTTTTTTATTATTGACTGTTCGGCAGAAAGAACATATTTAAAAAAAGAACATTTTGTCGAAACTATTTTTCGCGGAAGACATGCGGGAAAAGTGGGGGTTTTTAACCAAAATATAACCGGTTTAAAAGACTTTAGAAACATTAAAACGTATTTTATTCACATAAAAAGACAGAGACCATTTGAAGAATGTTTCGCAAAATGATTTTTATTGAAATGACCAGGAAAAACACAGGATTAAGCAAAAATTAAAATCTAAAAGTTTGTAAATTATATTGAAAAGGGAAAACCCCACACATTTTTTTTTGTTTGTAATAATCGTTTTTTTTTTGGTTATTGAAGTCTTACTTGTCAGAAAACGGGAAAAACCCCTTTATTCTGGGCCTTTCGCCCAAACGGGTTGGGGGCGAAAGTGCCCAAAATAAAGGGTTTTCCTTTTTCCAAAATTTTGAAAGAAGAGGGTGAAGGGTAGGGTCTGACAAGATGGAATTATTCCAACAGGGCCCTTTGGAAAGGGAAGAGAAGTTGACCAAAAGATTTTGTTCTGACAAAGAAATGCGCAAAAGGGCGACTGTGGGCAAGGAACAAGTTAGGGGAGGGTGTAGTGGAAGTGCGGAAAGAATTTTGGTCCGTGTTATGGGGGCAAACAGAGAAAATTTTAACACGCCGTGCCAAGCCACAAAACCCGGGAATCGTGGTGGGGAAAAGAAAAAAAAGGTTGCGAACAAAAAACCGGGGCAATTTTTAACCTGGCATAGACCCGACGCATCGAAGAGGCTGCAGCAATTTTGCAACATTGTTGACAAGCGACGTCAAAATTTTCCGGGCCCAGAAAATTTGTTACAGGCGGTTTTTAACTGGAGCCTAATTAATTTCTGTCATTTTCCCAGTCAACCTTAACTTTTGAATTTTTTTTTTCATCCTTTCATTCTTGTGTATTTTGTATTTGGAAAAATTTTAGGGGACACTCCTCATGATTAAAAAGTCACACTGTGGCATTAACAAGAATTCTTATCCACAAAACTTTTAAAGGGTAGCTTTTGCCCAAAAATTAATATTCTAAATGGTTGTCCAAAGGTATACAGCCTCAATTTAACTGATAATGGCTCAGTGTGGTAATAACTGGGAAATAATTAAATTTTATTTTTTGTTAGTAGTGTTGGGCAAATTCTGCTTGGAAATTGATCAATCCGGTTCAAAAGCCTAATTTTGAAATTTCCTTTCGGGAAATTTCGATTTGGGGTTTTTGTTGAAACAAGCAAGGCATTCCAGATTAAATATCATGGGAGAATCGAGCTAATTTTTACCAACCACCACATGAGGACATTTGGAAACAGGGGAAAAAGGGGGTCAAACTTGAAATGGCTCAACTTCTTAGAAAAAAATGGGGGCTGAAGCCAGACATTTGGGGCAAAGTTTGAATTTTCTTGTATTTTTTTTTGGCCCACTCACTATTTTCTGACCCAATTTTTGGAGGGGAAAAAATCTCTCCCCCTCTCATACTCTCCTCTCTCTCCCCCTTCTCCTCCTCTCCTTCCCTCTCTCTCTCCCCCTCCTTCCCTCTCCTCCCTTCTCTCCTCTCTCCTCTCTCCTTTCTCTTTGGTCGATTTAAAAGTTTAAAGTTTTGTGGTATTGTGTTAGTTTGTACACTCCCTTTTTAGGTTTGATATTCCTTTTTTTTTTTGCCCTTGGTTGTAAATGACTAGTAAATTAAAAATCCATAAAAAAAGAAAAGAATTGGAGTGGCGAAAGCCTAGTATCCATTGAAAAATTAGGAAAAAGGTTTTGACAATATTTCTCCTACTTTTACGTTTTCTAAGAGCTGTTTTCATTGCAGGTGTCTATAAAAGGGTTTGCCCCCCGCTGTGGTTTTGTATAAAGATAATAAACCATCCCTTCTATCGCTGAATTTTTTCCATTGAGTGAAGAGCCGCACTTTTCCAACAAACCAACACCACTCGACCACTTGATTTCACGGGCGTAAACCGACAGGATCGGAACAAAGTGACCCTACAACACGCACAGCAGATGGAAGATCAACAGCCAAACCCCCCAGTTTTTTTTTTCGGGGGCATCCCCCCCACCTCCACAGGAATGAACCTCATTATCTTCCGTGGGGCTCTCCCACCCCACGGGGAAGAACCTCATTTATCTTCCTGGGTGGAAATCCCCCCACCTCCACAGGGAAAAACCTCATTTATTTTCCTGGGGTGGCATCCCCACCCCACAGGGATAACCTCAGTCATTTTCCCTGGGGTGGCATCTCCCCCTCCACAGGGAATGGACCTTGGCTTTCTTCCTATGTGGCTTCCCCACCTCCACGGGGAAAAACCCGGCTTTCATTGCGGTCATGACATTTGCACTCTACGGACAATGCTATGCCTCCAGGCTTTCACCCTTTGTGTCCTTTTTCCTTTTAACAATTATTAACGTTTTTAAAGGGTTGGGAAAAGCAAACTGAAAAAATATTTTTTAAACTTAGGTAAAGCTTTTTATCCCCTTTTCTTTTTTTTTTGTCTTGAAAGAACACCACAAGAATGGTTTGACTTTGTTTTCATGAAAACTTCGCAAAGTGGCAGGATTGCAGCCAAAAAAAAAAAACCATCGCGAACAAGTCACACCAGTACCCAGCGAAAGGTTTTTGTACCGACAGTTTTGATGAGAATGTTCTGACATATAAAGGGGCAAAAAAATTGCAGAAAGGCCAAAAAAAAATTTCTAACCCTTTTGGGGGTAGCACTTACCTCAGCCAGTTTGCTAAAAGCCTAGGGCAAGAAAAAGTAATCTGAATTTTAACAGGGTTCCCCAAAATTAAAAAATTAATTTAAAAGAGAAAAAAAGGAGATAACGAAATGAAAAAAAATTTTAAAAATTCATAACCAAGAACTACGGCATGTATCGACTCGGTTTTTTTTTTTGCAAATGGAATAATGGCACAGGAAGGGGGAATCACTTTTCTCGCAGGGCTTTCCTTTTTCAGAAAACAGGGAGCGCCCCCTGTTGCCACATCTTTCCGGGCGCTGGGAGGCGCTCACCCTTTGGTCTGGATGTCTGGTTAGGCCAGCGGGCAGTTTCTTTCAAAAAAGTTTAAGGAAGCAATAATGGCAGTTTTATCTAGAAGGGCCCACATGGACTTTTTTAAGGGATTAAAATTTTGCTATAAATTTATACAAAGAATATCAATTACCTGTTCACCCATAACAAAACCCGTCAATGTTCTCCATACTAACGACTGTACTTTGGGAGCCGAGCAATATTAGTCTACTCCCAATGTAAATTTTTCCCATCATTTTTTGCTAATGTTAACCCGTTTTGGGTCGGAACTAATTTCGACTTTGCAAAAGGGAAACTTTGGGGGCAAGGGGACATTGCGTTCAAAAACAAGGGGTGTGTTTATAGGTGCATACAGAGTAAATTTAAAAATCGCCGTGGTTAGCCACAAAAAACCGGGAAACGTGGCCGCAAAGAACAAAAAAGCATTTACGAACAGAAACCAGGGAATTTGAAGCCCGGGAAAGACCCACAATCAAGAGGGTGCACCAGTGCCTAAACGGTTGCTCCCTCTTTTTCCCGTTTTTAGTGAAAATGAATAAACACCTATCACCTTCTATCGCTGAATTGTTCCATGAGTGAATGAGCCCACGAGCCACACAACCAACACCACTCGACCACTTGACTACAAAAAAAAAAAGAAAAAAAGCCACACACTAAAACACAAGTCCGTACCGCACTTGTACTACGACTGGCAATGCACAAAATTGCCTTGCTCGCAGTAAACAGCATTTTTTTTTCAGAATTTTTCTCCGCGAGGCTTTTTTCAGTCTCTTTTTTTGTACGCACACAGCTTTAAGTTTTAAACCAGTCTTAATTTTTTTAAAATTTCATGTTTAAGTCCACTCAGTTTTTCATTGAACGCACTGCCGGGACAGGGGGAAATCACACACACAACACACACAACACACACACACACACACACACACACACACACCACACACACCACACACACACACAACACACCATCGTGTAGGATGTGAAAAAACAATGACATATAGAAATAATAGGCAAGGTCTAGACGAGGGAAGCAAGGCTGGGGGGGTACGAAGAATGGCCCAAAACCAAAAGGAATTGAAGGAGACAGGTCCGTGGGGAAAGGAACAAGGGGGGAGGGCAGGCAGGGGGGGGGGAGGGAAGATCTATTGAACCCTGGAGGCGGGGGGAAAAACACACCACGGGCGCACATAGCGGACGGTCACTTTGGTTGGCTGGGGGACGGGGGACTGGACCCGGGTATTGCACGCCCACACACATCGGCCGGCGGGTCTTGGAGGGGCTTGGTGAGGGGGGAGGGTGCAAAAAGGGGCAGATGGGTGGTTTAAAAGTTTTGGTGTAAATTTTTGGGGCACAAGCGAAGGGGGCTGAACAACGTTGGTCATCTGTGACGCCCAGGGGCGGATGGTCTTAAGGGGACCCGAGGGGGGGATAAAAATGAGAAATCGTAAACGGGACGGAAAGGTTTGGAATTTTTGAGAGGGGGGATGGGGGGGGGAGGAAGGGGATCTGGGGACTCGTGGGACTGTTGGAACACGAACTGTGGCGTGAGGGGTGGGTAGAGGGCCCGCGTCAAGGGGGAAGAGGTTTTTGGTGTCACACTTCCACTCCCTTCCTGCGGTTTGGGGTTAGAGTTGGGTACAAAAGCCAGCTCGGGGGGAAACCCCGCGGTGGTGAAGGGGCACAATGGCTGAGAATTTAAAACCCCCCTTGCGAACAGGCCCCTGAAGGGGGTCGTTTCTGGGGCGGGTGAGGTGTTCGAGGGTGCCCCCTCTTGCCGGGAAATTTCAGAGGTGAATTTTGGGGTTTTTGGGGAAACTCGGTGGGCCCACAAAGCTCCCCCCCCACCCCGCGGTTGAAAATTTTACCCGCTGGCGGGTCAAGAGCTCGCTTCAGCACCACCCCCACATGGGAAGGGAGCCTGGGATACGTGGGATGGGGTCTGCTTTGTAAGCCCCCCATCAATGGCACCGTTAGATCGTTGGGACACTCCAACTGACATGGGGCCCAGGGGTGTTAATACCTCTTAGGGGCAGTACTCACAGTAAAGGAGAGGCTGTCTATCAATGGAAACCTTTTGAAGGGTGGGAGGGACACATTGGGGAGAAATTTTTCAGGGGGGGGTCCTCCACAAACGGGAATGGGTTGGGTATGTGAGTTAGAGGATTCTCACATTGTGGGGTGGGGTTTCCGTACTTGTCACGTATTGTTGGGAGGGGGAAGGGGGGGGGGTGCTCCTTATACAGGGGCATTTAGAGAAGGGTTGTGTGTTGGTCGGGGAGGATGGGGAAAGGGTTCTTTTGTTGGGGGGCTAGGGGTTTTAATGTGATTTTCATTTTGATTTTTTATGTTTGTTTGGTTTTTCGAAGGATGATTTTTTCATTGTCAGATAAGACATGTGGAAGGGGGGGTAATAGGTGAATTTGAGGCCTTGGGTATGTTGACTAGGGCAGAATTTCACCGAGGATGATGACCAAGGAAATTTTACCCCAGGCCCCTGAGGGGCAAGTGGGTCTCATCGACCGACTAGTACAACCAGCCAATCAAAAATGGGACTTGCAGTTTTGTATTGCAACGCGCATCGTAAAAAGGGGCGGGGGGAGCGAGGGGTCCCAGAACTTGTAAAAATGTTTTTGTGGCCGAATAAAAACACAAGAAAACAACAAAACAGTTTGATTTTGTATGTTGGTTAACAGACCCGCTACAGAACTGACATGGGTGGCACGGAAAACAAATAACAAGTAACTGAAGTACTTCATTTCATTACAATTTGAAAGAAAGACGTTTACCCGGGCCCCATCGGTACCAGGACGAAGTCGCAGACCCTCACTACTATCTACACAGTGGGAGGACTGGTGCAGCAAAAATGTCTCGGCGTGGAGCCGGTTCTTCAAAAAGTACTTGGTTTCTTCTTCTTCCTAAAGACGGGTTTACTCAAAAACGAGTAGATCCCCCCAAACGCCCCAAAAACAGCCAACAAAAACCCCCCCCCCGCACCCCCCCCAAGGGGGGCCCAAACCCGGGTTTTCCCGCCAAAATTTTTTTTTTCGGTTTTTTTTTTTTTAAAAAACAGGAAAAAACGTAAAATTTTTCGGGCAGAACCCTTTCCAGGGGCTACAAATTTCTAAACAAACAAGTTTTTGGTGAGGGGCCCCCCCTTGGTGAAAGGGCCCCAAAAGGGGTTTTTTTTCTTTCGGCCGGGGGGGGGGGGGGGGGGGGGGGGGGGGGGGGGGGGGGTTTTTTTTTTTTTTTTTTTTTTTTTTTTTTTTTTTTAAAGGGCCCCGGTCCCCCTTCATCTAACATTTAACGGGTTTCCCCGGGGGGGTTTTTCTTCTTTTTTTCCTTTTTTTAAAGACGGTTCACTAAAAAACGAGTAGATCACCAGCGAAAGCTCCCCAACAGAGCACCCCACTAGGCCCACAAAACCCCCCCAGCTGAACGGGGATCCCCCCAATGCCAGGGGGGCCCCTTCACATTTTTTCCAACGAAAATAAACGGGGTACTTTACGGCCAAGAAAGTCCCGACCCGGGAGAGCAAGTCGCGCACTTTCTCCCCAAAGTGGGAAGGGGAGGGCTCCGAGGGTACAATGCCCTCCCCCTCACAGAAGAAGAACAAACCCAAAGATACAGTGTTGAACAAAACTCAAAGAACTGGGGTGCCCGGAAAACTTCCTGTGAGCCGGCTCGTCTCAGGGATTCAGACAACAACCTGAAAAACCGGACAACTTCATCACAAGCCAGACCCAGGCAGCTACGTGCGACTTTACCCCCGAGAAAGCGATAAACGCTGATTGACTGATCATACAGGCACACCAGACGCAACTTCCCCGCAACCCCTACTAAAGATAAGGGCTTCCACGCTCCAGGAGGCCCCCAACTTGGCGCCATTCGAGGCCACGGCCTCCCCTCAAGCAGCTCAGCACCGGGGAAAACCCAAACAAAAAAACATTGTGCCACACAGTTTCCATCCCTGCTGAAATTGGGGGGGAAAAACATGCCCCCGGAGATGCCCAGCTTTTGCCAAAAAAGCAGTGCCTTGTAAGACCAAAACCACGGGTCGAAGGTCTCCCAAACAGCTCCCCAGCAAGCCTCCAGTGAACGCACAGAAAGGACAAAGCCAAGGTACCCAGCAACCGAGCAAGGGAACCAGAAGAGTGCCGAGCTCCGGGAAGCGACACAAGACAAATGGGGAACCCCAAAAACTTTTCAACAGCCCAGGTATCATCTGTTGAGTCACGAAGGATGAAGCATACGCCACCCGGGAAATAAACACCTAAAACAAAGCAAAAAGATACCCTGGTCCCAAAGGGTAGACCGGCGCAAAAGGGAACACCCCCTCTACGGTTTTTTCCGAAGATGGCCCAAAATCGTCTTAAAGAAAATGGGCTCCCCATCACACACACGCAGCGCACATGGGGTTGATGACGGCCTACAAGGGCACAGAATCCCATCCCATGGGGCCACAACATCGCCTTCAATAGGGTGATTCAGCATGGGGGACACAAAGGTTCTACATCGTGGACCCCAGGCCCAGCTATCCTAGGGCTTCCATCATGCAAAAAACTCAAAGTCGGACAAGCACTGCATGTGAAGTCAACTCACACCAAAACACCCACACCAAAGCTCCTCCCTCAACTCGGTACCGCCCTGAAGACATTACCCAAAAAATTCGACAGGATCGGCATGCTCCCCGCCCCTTGGGCGTTACAGTCACCAGAACCCAACCCACATCGATCCCCAGAAAAACCCCTATCGCCCTGGGGGACGCCACAAGAAAGAACGTCCAGGGAAATCCTGGGGGTCATACGAAAGGAAACGACCCCTACGCGGGGGGTTTTCCAGCCTGCCTACTCACACAAAAAGGGAGATCTGAGGATAAAGCCTTGACCCACGACACCGGGAAAAAACAAAGCTCCAGAGACCACACCACAAGGTTCCAACAAAGAGGAGCTGCACAAAATTCCAAGGAGAAAGGGTTTCTTCTCCAAAACGGATCCCAAGTCGGTTTTTTCTGGCCACCAGGCCGTGACAACCTTCCAGTCGGCATTTGGGCCGATACTGCTTCCCCGGGCCCTCCCTTTTGGCCCCCGGTCACAGACATCTTCCAAAAAAAAGGACCAGATCCTGGACCATTTTACGGCGCCACGGCATTGATCGATGTAGCTGTATATGCAAAAACGGGGAAGAACACGACCAAACTCTTCACAACCAGATGAAAGTTGCCTCGAAATGGGACTTCTTAAACTCAACAATGCTACTCAAAAGGGACTCAACCCCTTTTTTTGGGCATGGTAAAAACCCACCCCAAGGTGCCCCAGACCCCGAGAAGGCCCCAAGCCCTACAACAAGCAGCCCCCCAACGAAAAAAAACGGCTCCAAATTTTCCTTGGCTTCAGAATTTCTGGACCATTCATCCCCAACAGAGTGAGAAACCCGCACTCCGGGCTCGCTGAAAGCACAGCCCAATTCATTGGGAAAACCCCATCACCAAACATGCTTCCGAAAACCCAAAGCCAAGTCACAGAGAGGTCCCCTGCGCCCCTTCAACACTGGGGGGGACCAACACGGGCCCAAATTTGATCCCAGCTAAAGGCTGGGGCTGCCCTCCAGACGGTGACCCAAAATGCATAATGCCTCAAAGGCGCTGTCAGACGCCGAGCCAGGTATGCCGCTCGAACGGGAACTACTAGCCAAGTCTTTGGGGTGTTCACGCTTCCACACATACCGTATGGTCGGACAGTTCCAGTCATCACAGACCACAAACCCCCCGGGCATGATCAGCGAAACCTCTGCAAAAACCCACCCCGACTGCAACGTTGCGCGAAACACAAGCTACGACTTTACCCTTTTAATATCGGACCAACAACAAACACCCGGCCCATACATATCCAACTGGGCCAAAAAACAAAACTATTGATCTGGATGTGAGAGTGCACCTTGTCCAAGCAACGAGGAATCCTGACCCGAATCAGCAAGGAAACCAAGCTTGACCCAGTCCTCACCGACTCACACCACCCTTGCCCAAGGATGGCCGAAAAATCCCCCAACTGCCAGAAGCCTCGGCCATACTGGTATTCCGAACGAACTATCGATTGAAGACAGCATCATCCTCAAAGGAGAGCAATCTCTCCCAAGCTCTATGAGGCAAAAACATCCTGAACCCCCTCCCCTATGCACACCAAGGAAGGGAGAAAACCGAACGTCGATTGAAGACACATCATCCCCAAAGGGAGCAAAATCATCATCCCAAACCTATGGCAAACTCCTAACCACCCCTTGCACACCAAAAGGGAAAGGAGAAGACGAAAAAGAAGCCGAAACTCTACCCCTGAAAAACACAATCAAGACATTGAAAAGACTGTCAGGAACTGCCCCATCTGCCCCAAAACACACCACACAACACGGAAAAAACTCTGCCTCATGAAAATCCCCAGTCACCCAGGAAAGGTTTGGGGGGGTCGAACCTGTTCCACAAAGGGGGAGGATTTTAATTTTTTAGCGGATACTTTAAAAGCAAAAATTTTGTGGTCAAAATTTAAAGACACATCTAGCCGCAACACGATCAGGGAAAGCTGAAACAACTTCATGAACAGGGGAAAACCCTCAAAGTGAAAGTGACAAGGCCCCCAAATTTAAACTCCACAGCTTTGCCAAATCGCCAAAGACGGGGTTCACCCACCCCCACCTCATCCCCCCTACCCAAATCCAAAAGGGGTTTCTCCACAAAACCAACAATCAAAGCCCCCCGACCAAAGCATTTTAATCCCACTCTACCCGACCTTGCTCTCCTAGCCCTTTGCACAAAACCCCCCCTCACCCCAACCCTACCCGTCCAATGGCTCGTTCAGGCAGGAAACAAGGTGCAACACCCCGCCCCAAGAACGCAGACCTGGGGTCAAAAACAGCTCCCCCAACCCAACTGTTCAAACGGTATTACGACCAAGCAGCCAAAGCCCCCCACCTCTCCCACCCAGGCCAGCCTTTTGGTTCAGGACCCTTTGGGGCGTGGGGAAGAACGAAGTCCCTCAGTGAACATGCAAACCCCATCCTACATCATTGCCACTCCCCAGGACAGCAACGCGGAAAATCAGGGTTCATCTCCGTATCCCCATGCAGCAGAACCAGAGCCAAAACTACAACCAGCAAGTGACCAACCACCCTCAGCGGGTTTTAAAGGGCCCCATGTAGCTTTTTTTCCTACGTTTTAAAATTTGATTTTTAAGTTATTTTTACCAAATAATTGTTTTGCTACCAATTACGACCCATATTGAGTCCACAGTTATTTTTAATAACATTAAAATTCACTGATATCAATAATCACGTTTCTTTTTCAAAACCCAACACCTTTCCAAACCCATTACGTATTTGAAAAAATGTTTTTTATTTTAAAATTGAGTATAACTTTTACTTCACTTTTTTCGTTCATTAAAAAGGGGGGATGTAGACATGTTTGGGGCCACTCGCCGTACTAGTAGCAACACGACCACCAAAAATGGGTAATTGCATAGTTTCGTATTCTGCAACGCCATCGTAAAGGGTCGGGCAACAGGCTTCCCGAACTTGTACCATGTGTTTTTTGGCCTGAAAAAAATACTAAAAGAAAACAACAAAAACAGTGTTGATTTTTGGGAGTTGGTGTAACAGTACCCCTACAGAACATGCAATGACTAACTACATCGTGGGGCTGTTTTCATATTTTGGGGTCAGTCCCTTTCACTGAGCCGCACAATGTCCCCGGTCGTTTGATGTTGTCATTGTGGTTTTTTTGTCATTGTCGCACAGGTTTTTCTATTGGCCCCTTTGCCTCTATTCTTTTCAAAGTCAGCCTGGGGCTTGTCGTCTCCCTAGGGCAGTCTCTGTGTTGATGTGCTGCTTTAGAATGATTGCAGTGTTTAATGCAGGGGTTTCAAAACCCTTTGTCGTGCTAGTGAAAGGGGTTGAATGTTTGTAAATTCTAAAAGCTGAGTAAAACATGAAAAGGGAAAAGGGGTGGGGCGATGTCGTTTTCTGCCCAAGGATGGATGGGGGACCAGGGGGAATGACTAAACGGTCATGGGGGGGAAAGGGAACAAAGGGGGGTCGTGGTGTGTGGATGGACAAGGATGGAGGTATCCAGGGCGAATGACAAACTCATGGGGGAAAGGAGACAAAGGGGGTGGGGGGGGGTGTGGGATGGGGCAAGGGGAACACAACCAGCCTTGGGGAAATTTCAGGGGGTGGGGCGGTGGAGAACATCTTTCTACTTCGAAAGGGGGCGGGGTAAAATTTTGTCACTGGGTGCTGTGTAGGATGGTGAGAGCTGCCAGCACTTTTGCCGGTGTTCGCTACCCTGTAGCGACAGGGGGTGCGGAACTGATCACACCTTAGTGACAGGGGGTGTGCAGAGCTGATCTACACACTGTCGACGGGGGTGGGGGCGGAGGGCTGATCTACACACGTAGCGACAGGGGTGCTTGCGGAGACGATCGGCGTGTTGATGCTGGCGCCGCGGTCGCGTGTGTACAATGGCACACAGTTTCGAACTCCCATTGACCCCTCTTGGCAGGGCCCCGGCCCGAACAAGGATTTTTGTTTGGTTGTTAATAAATGGGACTTGAAAGATTTTTGTTTTGGGGGTGGATCTGGTCGTAATTCAAAGGGTTTACGGAATAGTCTGGGGTAGTCTATTTCAGTTAGTGGGTAAACTAAGTTGTGAATTTTTTGGTCGATGCGTAGCGTCCATGAGCGTTTATGCTGGTTGGTTTGTAAACACCAACGTATCTAGAAAACAGTTATCCCATGTGGCATTGATTGTAAAGTGTTCAAATGTTTTCTGTATGGGGGCCATAGTGTGAGTGATACGCTGAGAAAAAGTTTCCCCCAGCTCGCTCCTTTTTCCGGGGCAAGGATCGCGTGATGGGGCCCTGACGCAACTGACCCAGTTCGCAGCATCGAAGGGGAAAAATAGGCATGATGCGGCTTCTTTACATCACGCAAAAACGTGGGTACACATACACAATCCACGTGAACGTTTAATGCACACACAAACACTCACACCTTTGGGGAATTTGAAAGAAAAAAAATTTTTT
>JAFLJL010005060.1:0-14919 GCA_018398815.1 Conus ventricosus
CGAGGCATGAACTTTATGTCCCTGGAGAGAAGGTAAATATGTTTGTTCACGATCACCAATCCTATTTTGCACAGAAACCTCCATTTAAAAGTACTGATTACGTCAGTATTTGCTGTTTTTGCGTGTTAATTTTTTTAGAAAACAGGTGTTAATTTTGGTCAAAACTGACATGAGAAGGACGTGATTTGTATGTGAAAAGGGGGTTTTCGTGCAAAATAAGATGGGGAGCTTGAACGAACATATTTACATTCTCTCATGGCCTTAAGACTTCAGAGCTCGGACCCTATGCTGAATGCATGAACTTAATCCTGAATGCATGAACTTAAGTTGGCATCTTTGAGGAGGTGCCTTTTGAGACTTGTATATGGGACATAAGCACTTTACAGCCGACTGGATGATTCCGAGTCGTATGAAGGGTTGCCAAAATATCAAGCAGTGGCAGATGAAACCAAAAAAGTCAAGAAAGTTGACGTGATTAAAGTTACAGTACTGAAGTTGATATTTCCAGCTTCTACTGCCCTTGGACTGTTCTGCTGCTAGTTGTGTATCAAGATGGTCTGTGTATGAGTACTTAGGCTTACCAGTAACAATAACCCTTATCCCCTCCCCTGAATTGCGCACTACATGGCCTTCAGTACCAGCACTACGGTTTTCCCGCAGCCTGGAGGATAATGCGGATGTATGTAGGGTAACTCGGGGTGTGTGTTGAGCATGGTCAGCAAAATCAACCAGTGGCAGATAAAACAAAAAACATTGAAGAAAGTGGACGTGATTAAAGTTACAGTACTGAAGTTGATGTTTCCAGCTTCTACTGCCCTTGGACTTTTCTGCAGCTGGTTGTATATCAAGATGGCCTGTGTATGTTTACTCAGGCTCACCAACAACGATTACTTTTTTCCCCTGCCTCGCCCACTGCATGGCCTTAAGTAGCAGAGAATCTGTGGTTTTCACACAGCCTGGAGGATAATGCAGATATTTGTAGGGTAACTTCGGCTGTGAGATTTTACAGTGGAAAGATTTTCAACAAAATTTCGGGTGTGTTTTTAGAAGATGTATTTTAAAGGGTTTCGTGAATGAGTTGTGAGTTGATGTCAAGGTGGTGACAGCCCTGATATAGCCGTTTGTGGTCGGCTGGGCTTTAAGCAACATTACCGTACCGAAGATTTTAAAGTTGACGTTTCCAGGTTCTACTGCGCTTGGACTGTTCTGCAGCTAGTTGTGTATCAAGATGGCACAACATGGCCTTCAGTACCAGCACTACGGTTTTCCCGCAGCCTGGAGGATAATGCGGATGTATGTAGGGTAAGTCAGGGTGTGTGTTGAGCGCAGTCAACAGGGCACAGATCTTTGAATTTCTGAAAGAGGTTAACATATTTGATCGGATCTGAGATTTTACAGTGGAAAGATTTTGAAGTTGATGTTTCCAGCTTCTACTGCCCTAGTTGGACTATTCTGCAGCTAGTTGTGTATCAAGATGGTCTGTGTATGTTTACTCAGGCTCACCAACAACAATTACTTTTTTCCCCTGTCTCGCCCACTGCATGGCCTTAACACAGGAGTGACTGTTTTCCCACAGCCTGGAGGATAATGCAGGTACATGAAGTGGAGCTCATGTCGCTTGATCGGCTGTCGGTCTCTCTGTCAACTGAAGATTATTCAAAGCGGCCACCAAGTGCATTTATCAAAAGCTTGATTTAATAAACAAGACAGTTGAATAAAGTACACTCTGTGGCCGCCTGAAAAGGCAGCCAAAAAGTTGAAGCAGGACGTTGAAGCGAAGCAGTGAAGCAGGTAATCACAGCAATATATACAAAGTCATGGAGTGCTTGGTGGAAATTCGAGGCAGTCAACTCTAAACAAAACCGACCGTTCATGCATGAACGGTACTATATTTAGAGCCACGTCAGTGGTAGGCCTGCAGCGGTCTTACAGTCGCACGCACTGTTGCTAAAACGCCACACAAACAAACATTGTATGACTAGGGGTGTGACAGTTGAGGTTCAAGCGGGATATTTGGAACTTTTGACCAGTAGTTTCTGTATTCTTCAATCTGTAGCATGTTTTCAATTTGCTTCAGTTTATTCATGATGAAATTGACTGGCAGACCAATATTGTAAAACTGAGGAAATGGGTGAAGTACTTTTGCAAGAGTACGTAGCTTGCGTACGTGAACATCTGAATATCCTGTTTTTTCTTTTAACCATTGTGCCCACGTTTCTTTCATCCTTCCTTCTTTTCTTTCTTTCTCCTGCCAGTTTTGCACAAAATCAAAAACCGACCAAACTGAATATGAAACATTATTGTTTGGGCGTTCTGTCTTTTTAGATTTCTAATCCCTTTTTGCAGTTTTTCTACAATTTCATTTTCACCCGCTGAGTAGTCAAAAAGAACAGAATCTAAAAAGGCTTTTCTTGATATGCCAGTACTGGTGTCAGCTTCATTTGCAACGAGATAATTGTGCAAATCTGTTGGGGAATCAAGCTCCACCCTCTTTTTCTTTCTTCCTTGTTTTTCTTTGAATAAATCTTCCATCTTTCGTTTTGGTCTTTTTGGTAGTTTCATTGGGCCTACTGTTTTTGCCTTCTCAGCAATGTTTGCCATTTCTTCATGAAATAGCCTGTTCTCTTCAAGTACATTCTTTTCTTCTTCGGTCCACAATTCTGTTGGTGTTGGAGGTGGTAATGGAACATTGCAAGCTTGATCCATGTCAGGTAAAATTAAACTAGTTGCCTGCCTAGAATAATCTAACAATTCTTGATGAGCAGCCTGTGATTCAAGAAGTTCTCTCTCTAATTCTGAAGAAATACTATCTTGAGACATTCGTGACATTCGCCTTGTTAAATTAAACACTTTTCTCACTAAAAAAGCACCACAGCACAGCACAGCACAGCCTTCCAATGTAAAATGACAGACAGCTAAGGTCGGTTGTCAACGCCAACAACAGTGCTGGGGCGGATGTGACGTATTCTTACTATCACATGATTAAATCTTGGCTTATGGTTGGTGAATGTAAGAAACATGTCTAGATTTGTTTTGCCCCAGGCGGGAATCCTTATTGCACCTTGCCAATTCATAAGCCCCCACAGCCCAAATTAAGTAATCATGTGTCAGCCTAGCTCCGTATGTCCATGCCTGTGTACAAGTCTTACCGCCAGCACCAGCAATTAGGGGATGTTGCCCCCGTCATTTACCTTTCTCATATTACCCGTGCCAAAAACACACAACCAGTAAACAAGAAGTGACCCGGTCTGAAAAGTTTAGTAAATTAGTATTGAAAACGGATAATCCTACACAGTATGTTTGTTTGTAAAAAATCGTTATTTTTTTGGTCATTGAAAGAGAATGTGTGATGGATTATTATTTTTAATTCGTTGTTAAAGTGTTACTTGTCAGAGAACGGGGAAAAGCTCATTCTAGGGTCAACCACCCGAAAACTGGTTTGAGGGTGGTTGAGCTAGAACGAATATTTCCCCGTTCTCTAGGGTAAGTCAGGGTGTGTGTTGAGCGTAGTCAGCAGGGCACAGATCTTTGAATTTCTGAAAGAGAAGTTTCCAGCTTCTACTGCCCTTAGTTGGACTGTTCTGCAGCTAGTTATGTATCAAGATGGTCTGTGTATGTTTACTCAGGCTCACCACCAACAATTACTTTTTTCCCCTGTCTTGCCCACTGCATGGCCTTAACACAGGAGTGACTGTTTTCCCACAGCCTGGAGGATAATGCAGGTACATGAAGTGGAGCTCGGGCACTGTCCTGAATGCATCGACTTAAGCTGACATGTAAGAATGGAAAATTTAGAGGCCTGTATAAGCCACTGCCCATTCAGTTGACCTTGGGATATTTTGCATGTCAGGATGACTGAGGGAATGTGTGCCATGCTAGGTGGACTGCAGAAATTGACACCATCCATCATTTACATTTGCACAAAGCAGCTGCCACAACATATATGCGCATGGACACAGATGGTTCTTCAGACACAGGTACATGATCTGATTGTACACATGTTAAAAGAAAAATGTTGTTATCAAAGAGGATAAGGACATGATGCCTTTTGAGACTTGTATATCAGACATAAGCACTTTACAGCCAACTGGATGATTCCGAGCCATATCAAGGGTTACCCAAAACTCAACCAGTGGCAGATATAACCCAAAAAAAGTCAAGAAAGTTGACATGATTAAAGTTACAGTAATGAAGTTGATGTTTCCAGCTTCTACTGCCCTTGGACTTTTCTGCAGCTGGTTTTATATCAAGATGGCCTGTGTATGTTTTCTCAGGCTCACCAATAACGATTACTTTTTTCCCTGCCTCGCCCACTGCATGGCCTTAAGTAGCAGAGAATCTGTGGTTTTCACACAGCCTGGAGGATAATGCAGATATTTGTAGGGTAACTCTGGCTGTGAGATTTTACAGTGGAAAGATTTTCAACAAAATATCGGGGGTGTTTTTAGAAGATGTATTTTAAAGGGTTTCGTGAATGAATGAGTTGTGAGTTGATTTCAAGGTGGTGACAGCCCCGATATAGCCCTTTGTGGTCAGCTGGGCTATAAGCAACATTACCTTACCTTAGCATCTCCTGCCTTGCCCACTGCATGGCCTTAAGACTTCAGAGCTCGGACCCTATGCTGAATGCATGAACTTAATCCTGAATGCATGAACTTAAGTTGGCATCTTTGAGGAGGTGCCTTTTGAGACTTGTATATGGGACATAAGCACTTTACAGCCGACTGGATGATTCCGAGTCGTATGAAGGGTTGCCAAAATATCAAGCAGTGGCAGATGAAACCAAAAAAGTCAAGAAAGTTGACGTGATTAAAGTTACAGTACTGAAGTTGATATTTCCAGCTTCTACTGCCCTTGGACTGTTCTGCTGCTAGTTGTGTATCAAGATGGTCTGTGTATGAGTACTTAGGCTTACCAGTAACAATAACCCTTATCCCCTCCCCTGAATTGCGCACTACATGGCCTTCAGTACCAGCACTACGGTTTTTCCCGCAGCCTGGAGGATAATGCGGATGTATGTAGGGTAACTCGGGGTGTGTGTTGAGCATGGTCAGCAAAATCAACCAGTGGCAGATAAAACAAAAAACATTGAAGAAAGTGGACGTGATTAAAGTTACAGTACTGAAGTTGATGTTTCCAGCTTCTACTGCCCTTGGACTTTTCTGCAGCTGGTTGTATATCAAGATGGCCTGTGTATGTTTACTCAGGCTCACCAACAACGATTACTTTTTTCCCCTGCCTCGCCCACTGCATGGCCTTAAGTAGCAGAGAATCTGTGGTTTTCACACAGCCTGGAGGATAATGCAGATATTTGTAGGGTAACTTCGGCTGTGAGATTTTACAGTGGAAAGATTTTCAACAAAATTTCGGGTGTGTTTTTAGAAGATGTATTTTAAAGGGTTTCGTGAATGAGTTGTGAGTTGATGTCAAGGTGGTGACAGCCCTGATATAGCCGTTTGTGGTCGGCTGGGCTTTAAGCAACATTACCGTACCGAAGATTTTAAAGTTGACGTTTCCAGGTTCTACTGCGCTTGGACTGTTCTGCAGCTAGTTGTGTATCAAGATGGCACAACATGGCCTTCAGTACCAGCACTACGGTTTTCCCGCAGCCTGGAGGATAATGCGGATGTATGTAGGGTAAGTCAGGGTGTGTGTTGAGCGCAGTCAACAGGGCACAGATCTTTGAATTTCTGAAAGAGGTTAACATATTTGATCGGATCTGAGATTTTACAGTGGAAAGATTTTGAAGTTGATGTTTCCAGCTTCTACTGCCCTTAGTTGGACTATTCTGCAGCTAGTTGTGTATCAAGATGGTCTGTGTATGTTTACTCAGGCTCACCAACAACAATTACTTTTTTCCCCTGTCTCGCCCACTGCATGGCCTTAACACAGGAGTGTCTGTTTTCCCACAGCCTGGAGGATAATGCAGGTACATGAAGTGGAGCTCATGTCGCTTGATCGGCTGTCGGTCTCTCTGTCAACTGAAGATTATTCAAAGCGGCCACCAAGTGCATTTATCAAAAGCTTGATTTAATAAACAAGACAGTTGAATAAAGTACACTCTGTGGCCGCCTGAAAAGGCAGCCAAAAAGTTGAAGCAGGACGTTGAAGCGAAGCAGTGAAGCAGGTAATCACAGCAATATATACAAAGTCATGGAGTGCTTGGTGGAAATTCGAGGCAGTCAACTCTAAACAAAACCGACCGTTCATGCATGAACGGTACTATATTTAGAGCCACGTCAGTGGTAGGCCTGCAGCGGTCTTACAGTCGCACGCACTGTTGCTAAAACGCCACACAAACAAACATTGTATGACTAGGGGTGTGACAGTTGAGGTTCAAGCGGGATATTTGGAACTTTTGACCAGTAGTTTCTGTATTCTTCAATCTGTAGCATGTTTCAATTTGCTTCAGTTTATTCATGATGAAATTGACTGGCAGACCAATATTGTAAAACTGAGGAAATGGGTGAAGTACTTTTGCAAGAGTACGTAGCTTGCGTACGTGAACATCTGAATATCCTGTTTTTTCTTTTAACCATTGTGCCCACGTTTCTTTCATCCTTCCTTCTTTTCTTTCTTTCTCCTGCCAGTTTTTGCACAAAATCAAAAACCGACCAAACTGAATATGAAACATTATTGTTTGGGCGTTCTGTCTTTTTAGATTTCTAATCCCTTTTTGCAGTTTTTCTACAATTTCATTTTCACCCGCTGAGTAGTCAAAAAGAACAGAATCTAAAAAGGCTTTTCTTGATATGCCAGTACTGGTGTCAGCTTCATTTGCAACGAGATAATTGTGCAAATCTGTTGGGGAATCAAGCTCCACCCTCTTTTTCTTTCTTCCTTGTTTTTCTTTGAATAAATCTTCCATCTTTCGTTTTGGTCTTTTTGGTAGTTTCATTGGGCCTACTGTTTTTGCCTTCTCAGCAATGTTTGCCATTTCTTCATGAAATAGCCTGTTCTCTTCAAGTACATTCTTTTCTTCTTCGTCCACAATTCTGTTGGTGTTGGAGGTGGTAATGGAACATTGCAAGCTTGATCCATGTCAGGTAAAATTAAACTAGTTGCCTGCCTAGAATAATCTAACAATTCTGATGAGCAGCCTGTGATTCAGAAGTTCTCTCTCTAATTCTGAAGAAATACTATCTTGAGACATTCGTGACATTCGCCTTGTTAAATTAAACACTTTTCTCACTAAAAAAGCACCACAGCACAGCACAGCACAGCCTTCCAATGTAAAATGACAGACAGCTAAGGTCGGTTGTCAACGCCAACAACAGTGCTGGGCGGATGTGACGTATTCTTACTATCACATGATTAAATCTTGGCTTATGGTTGGTGAATGTAAGAAACATGTCTAGATTTGTTTTGCCCCAGGCGGGAATCCTTATTGCACCTTGCCAATTCATAAGCCCCCACAGCCCAAATTAAGTAATCATGTGTCAGCCTAGCTCCGTATGTCCATGCCTGTGTACAAGGTCTTACCGCCAGCACCAGCAATTAGGGGATGTTGCCCCCGTCATTTACCTTTCTCATATTACCCGTGCCAAAAACACACACAACCAGTAAACAAGAAGTGACCCGGTCTGAAAAGTTTAGTAAATTAGTATTGAAAACGGATAATCCTACACAGTATGTTTGTTTGTAAAAAATCGTTATTTTTTTGGTCATTGAAAGAGAATGTGTGATGGATTATTATTTTTAATTCGTTGTTAAAGTGTTACTTGTCAGAGAACGGGAAAAGCTCATTCTAGGGTCAACCACCCGAAAACTGGTTTGAGGGTGGTTGAGCTAGAACGAATATTTCCCCGTTCTCTAGGGTAAGTCAGGGTGTGTGTTGAGCGAAGTCAGCAGGGCACAGATCTTTGAATTTCTGAAAGAGAAGTTTCCAGCTTCTACTGCCCTTAGTTGGACTGTTCTGCAGCTAGTTATGTATCAAGATGGTCTGTGTTGTTTACTCAGGCTCACCACCAACAATTACTTTTTTCCCCTGTCTTGCCCACTGCATGGCCTTAACACAGGAGTGACTGTTTTCCCACAGCCTGGAGGATAATGCAGGTACATGAAGTGGAGCTCGGGCACTGTCCTGAATGCATCGACTTAAGCTGACATGTAAGAATGGAAAATTTAGAGGCCTGTATAAGCCACTGCCCATTCAGTTGACCTGGGATATTTTGCATGTCAGGATGACTGAGGGAATGTGTGCCATGCTAGGTGGACTGCAGAAATTGACACCATCCATCATTTACATTTGCACAAAGCAGCTGCCACAACATATATGCGCATGGACACAGATGGTTCTTCAGACACAGGTACATGATCTGATTGTACACATGTTAAAAGAAAAATGTTGTTATCAAAGAGGATAAGGACATGATGCCTTTTGAGACTTGTATATCAGACATAAGCACTTTACAGCCAACTGGATGATTCCGAGCCATATCAAGGGTTACCCAAAACTCAACCAGTGGCAGATATAACCCAAAAAAAGTCAAGAAAGTTGACATGATTAAAGTTACAGTAATGAAGTTGATGTTTCCAGCTTCTACTGCCCTTGGACTTTTCTGCAGCTGGTTTTATATCAAGATGGCCTGTGTATGTTTTCTCAGGCTCACCAATAACGATTACTTTTTTCCCTGCCTCGCCCACTGCATGGCCTTAAGTAGCAGAGAATCTGTGGTTTTCACACAGCCTGGAGGATAATGCAGATATTTGTAGGGTAACTCTGGCTGTGAGATTTTACAGTGGAAAGATTTTCAACAAAATATCGGGGGTGTTTTTTAGAAGATGTATTTTAAAGGGTTTCGTGAATGAATGAGTTGTGAGTTGATTTCAAGGTGGTGACAGCCCCGATATAGCCCTTTGTGGTCGGCTGGGCTATAAGCAACATTACCTTATCTTAGCATCTCCTGCCTTGCCCACTGCATGGCCTTAAGACTTCAGAGCTCGGACCCTATGCTGAATGCATGAACTTAATCCTGAATGCATGAACTTAAGTTGGCATCTTTGAGGAGGTGCCTTTTGAGACTTGTATATGGGACATAAGCACTTTACAGCCGACTGGATGATTCCGAGTCGTATGAAGGGTTGCCAAAATATCAAGCAGTGGCAGATGAAACCAAAAAAGTCAAGAAAGTGACGTGATTAAAGTTACAGTACTGAAGTTGATATTTCCAGCTTCTACTGCCCTTGGACTGTTCTGCTGCTAGTTGTGTATCAAGATGGTCTGTGTATGAGTACTTAGGCTTACCAGTAACAATAACCCTTATCCCCTCCCCTGAATTGCGCACTACATGGCCTTCAGTACCAGCACTACGGTTTTCCCGCAGCCTGGAGGATAATGCGGATGTATGTAGGGTAACTCGGGTGTGTGTTGAGCATGGTCAGCAAAATCAACCAGTGGCAGATAAAACAAAAAACATTGAAGAAAGTGGACGTGATTAAAGTTACAGTACTGAAGTTGATGTTTCCAGCTTCTACTGCCCTTGGACTTTTCTGCAGCTGGTTGTATATCAAGATGGCCTGTGTATGTTTACTCAGGCTCACCAACAAACGATTACTTTTTTCCCCTGCCTCGCCCACTGCATGGCCTTAAGTAGCAGAGAATCTGTGGTTTCACACAGCCTGGAGGATAATGCAGATATTTGTAGGGTAACTTCGGCTGTGAGATTTTACAGTGGAAAGATTTTCAACAAAATTTCGGGTGTGTTTTTAGAAGATGTATTTTAAAGGGTTTCGTGAATGAGTTGTGAGTTGATGTCAAGGTGGTGACAGCCCTGATATAGCCGTTTGTGGTCGGCTGGGCTTTAAGCAACATTACCGTACCGAAGATTTTAAAGTTGACGTTTCCAGGTTCTACTGCGCTTGGACTGTTCTGCAGCTAGTTGTGTATCAAGATGGCACAACATGGCCTTCAGTACCAGCACTACGGTTTTCCCGCAGCCTGGAGGATAATGCGGATGTATGTAGGGTAAGTCAGGGTGTGTGTGTTGAGCGCAGTCAACAGGGCACAGATCTTTGAATTTCTGAAAGAGGTTAACGTATTTGATCGGATCTGAGATTTTACAGTGGAAAGATTTTGAAGTTGATGTTTCCAGCTTCTACTGCCCTTAGTTGGACTATTCTGCAGCTAGTTGTGTATCAAGATGGTCTGTGTATGTTTACTCAGGCTCACCAACAACAATTACTTTTTTCCCCTGTCTCGCCCACTGCATGGCCTTAACACAGGAGTGACTGTTTTCCCACAGCCTGGAGGATAATGCAGGTACATGAAGTGGAGCTCAGGCACTGTCCTGAATGCATCGACTTAAGCTGGCATGTAAGAATGGAAAATTTAGAGGCCTGTATAAGCCACTGCCCATTCAGTTGACCTTGGGATATTTTGCATGTCAGGATGACTGAGGGAATGTGTGCCATGCTAGGTGGACTGCAGAAATTGACACCATCCATCATTTACATTTGCACAAAGCAGCTGCCACAACATATATGCGCATGGACACAGATGGTTCTTCAGACACAGGTACATGATCTGATTGTACACATGTTAAAAGAAAAATGTTGTTATCAAAGAGGATGAGGACATGATGCCTTTTGAGACTTGTATATCAGACATAAGCACTTTACAGCCGACTGGATGATTCCGAGCCATATCAAGGGTTACCCAAAACTCAACCAGTGGCCGATATAACCCAAAAAAAGTCAAGAAAGTTGACGTGATTAAAGTTACAGTACTGAAGTTGATGTTTCCAGCTTCTACTGCCCTTGGACTTTTCTGCAGCTGGTTGTATATCAAGATGGCCTGTGTATGTTTACTCAGGCTCACCAATAACGATTACTTTTTTCCCTGCCTCGCCCACTGCATGGCCTTAAGTAGCAGAGAATCTGTGGTTTTCACACAGCCTGGAGGATAATGCAGATATTTGTAGGGTAACTCCGGCTGTGAGATTTTACAGTGGAAAGATTTTCAACAAAATATCGGGTGTGTTTTTCAGAAGATGTATTTTAAAGGGTTTCGTGAATGAATGAGTTGTGAGTTGATTTCAAGGTGGTGACAGCCCCGATATAGCCCTTTGTGGTCGGCTGGGCTATAAGCAACATTACCTTATCTTAGCATCTCCTGCCTTGCCCACTGCATGGCCTTAAGACTTCAGAGCTCGGACCCTATGCTGAATGCATGAACTTAATCCTGAATGCATGAACTTAAGTTGGCATCTTTGAGGAGGTGCCTTTTGAGACTTGTATATGGGACATAAGCACTTTACAGCCGACTGGATGATTCCGAGTCGTATGAAGGGTTGCCAAAATATGAAGCAGTGGCAGATGAAACCAAAAAAGTCAAGAAAGTTGATGTGATTAAAGTTACAGTACTGAAGTTGATGTTTCCAGCTTCTACTGCCCTTGGACTGTTCTGCTGCTAGTTGTGTATCAAGATGGTCTGTGTATGAGTACTTAGGCTTACCAGTAACAATAACCCTTATCCCCTCCCCTGAATTGCGCACTACATGGCCTTCATACCAGCACTACGGTTTTCCCGCAGCCTGGAGGATAATGCGGATGTATGTAGGGTAACTCGGGGTGTGTGTTGAGCATGGTCAGCAAAATCAACCAGTGGCAGATAAAACAAAAAACATTGAAGAAAGTGGACGTGATTAAAGTTACAGTACTGAAGTTGATGTTTCCAGCTTCTACTGCCCTTGGACTTTTCTGCAGCTGGTTGTATATCAAGATGGCCTGTGTATGTTTACTCAGGCTCACCAACAACGATTACTTTTTCCCCTTCCTCGCCCACTGCATGGCCTTAAGTAGCAGAGAATCTGTGGTTTTCACACAGCCTGGAGGATAATGCAGATATTTGTAGGGTAACTCCGGCTGTGAGATTTTACAGTGGAAAGATTTTCAACAAAATTTCGGGTGTGTTTTTAGAAGATGTATTTTAAAGGGTTTCGTGAATGAGTTGTGAGTTGATTTCAAGGTAGTGACAGCCCCGATATAGCCCTTTGTGGTCGGCTGGGCTATAAGCAGCATTACCTTACCGAAGATTTTAAAGTTGACGTTTCCAGCTTCTATTGCGCTTGGACTGTTCTGCAGCTATTTGCATAATTTGGTTGATGCTTTTCAGCAAAAATGATGAACAAAATGCAGTAGACTGTACAGTAGTTTTTTTTATATATTAAAACCCTAAAAAAATATCCAAAATGAGGTCTTGAAAGGAATGGATCCTATTAGGGTGTTACTTTTAAGAAGGGCAACGTCTGCTAGAAGTACGTCTTGATAGGGAGGTAGTTTTATAAAGGGATTCCTCTGTACATACTTGAAAGCGCCCATAATAAGAAGTGTACTGTGTGCTTTTGCTCCGTTATCCATTACTTTTTGGCTACCACAGACATGGCATTGGTGATTGGTTTGTTTCACATTATAATTTGCCCTTTACACAATAAAACATTATGAAAATACAGTGGTACCCCCCACCCCCACCCCCTATAAAACCTTAAAAAATCGCCCAGAATTAGATCTAATAAGGGAGGGTCTTGGGTGGGGGGGGGGGGGGGGGGGGGGGGGATATTTTTAATACATTCAAAGGGCAAACTATCAAGGAAGTTGGTCTTTTGAGGGAGGGAGTCATATAATGGGTCTTAAAATGGGGGCACCAATATATAAGCAATTGTGTCTCTCATTGTCAGAATATGAAGAATGTGACATTTACTTACCAAATGTGCATGACTCCTTAATTCCCCCTGCTCAGATGTGAAACCCAAAATTAATGATTATGTGAGAGACCTCTGGCAGGAGGATTGGAACACACAGACGAGTAACAAACTCTTTCAGATCCGTCCAAACCTTAAGGAATTCCTCCCATCCACGTCGGGAGGTCGTAAAGAGGAAACGGTTCTGTGCCGGCTGCACACCGCCATTCGTATTTTACCCATGCTTACCTTTTAAAGAGTGAAGAAGCTCCGTGGTGCATTCCATGTCATGCGCCACTCACAATGAAACATGTCTTTTAGAGTGTTGGGACTTGCACGATGTGAGACACAAACATTTTACAGCGGAGTCCATGAAGATCCTGTTCAGGGATGTCCCGCCTGACGTGATCCTTGAGTTTTTGAGAGAGATAACATTTTTCATCTGCTTTAAGATTTTACGGCAGAAAGATTTTTAACAAAGTTTCTGGTGCGTTTGTAGACGAGGTCATTTAATGAGATGTGTGAAAGTGGGTTTTTTTTTTTTTTTTTTTTTTTTTTTTTTTTTTAATGACTGGTGATTTGATTTTAAACGTGGTGACAGCCCTGATATGGCCCTTTGCGGTCGGCTGGGCTATAAGCAACATTATCTTATCCTATCTCCTTGGACCACAAACTCCTTTCTAGCTTTTCCGGAAGGCGACATTGTAGCGCAGTTGTCCATCCTTCCTTGTGGCTTGAGGTCGGTTGCTGTTTTCATTGAAGTGATACTTTTTTTACCGCCGAAGCGTATGAAGATGCTGTTGGCGTCTGACTGCCAACAACTTGCCTGCGGCTTCAAAAACGAGATCTTCTTTTCTGTTTTTACCTTTTGGATGGTTGACTCTTGTTTCCAGACAGGGCAGTTGCGTGAAGAGGAGGGGTGGTCGCCACCGCAGTTTGCACAATGCGCCGGGTCTTTACACGGCCCATCATGGGTTGCCTTGCAACAAACCCCACACACCTCCTGCCCAGAACAGCGGTCTCTGACATGACCAAACTTCTGGCATTTGAAGCAACGCATTGGAGACGGAACATACATTTGTATACGGACATTCAGATATCCTACCTTGATGACAGGAGGCAGCACAGGATTGCAGAATGTCAGAAAGAGGGTGTTGGTGTCCACTCTTTCTGCACCTTTTTTCACTGTCACCCTGTGCACCTCTGTCACACCCTGGGATGCCAGTTCCGCTTTGATCTCTGCCTCTGAGACTCCTCTAAGATCTGGGCATCGAATGACTCCCTTAGAGGAATTCAGCTGTTTATGGGGGTCACCGGATCTCTCGGTCTACAAGCTTTGTAGCTTTCAGCAGCTGCACTGATTGTTTTTTACTTTTACACTGGATGAGAAAGGTGCCGTTTCTGAGTCGCTTTATGGACTGTGGGTCTCCTGCAATACCTTGGAAGCCCTTCTGTATTGCAAACGGGCTTAGTGCAGAAAGAGGTTTGTCCTGCTCCTTACTTTCCATGATCAACCAAGAAGACCAAAATCCTGACAACTGCCTTGTTTCATTTTCAGAATCAGAGTCTCCATCGGACTCCTGTGACGACCTTTGCGAAAATGACGGAACTTTTCTTTTTTTGGGGGATGACTGACGATTTTACTTTCTCTAAAACTTTGCCAGGAAGACAGATAAGCTTTGGTGGAAGCAGGTCCACCACCTCCCAACCCACAGTGAATGCCCCTGGTGGAGGCAAAAAATCCGCCACCCCTCAGACTGCCCAGCAGTCTACAACATCTGCTGCTGGGCAGATTAAAAAACCAGCACCCGCAACTCGAATTCCTCTGTCCAGTGCCCGTGCGGGCAAGGGAGTTCAACCCAGTGTGGAGATGGTGGAGATGAGGAAGAAACCTCCACCATCTCCCAAATCCAGACCTCCACCATCTCCAAACTCCAGGCCTTTGTCACCTGCGGGCAAGTCTGCCAGCAGGTCCAAAGACCACCACAGTCCAGTGAAACTAACTAATAAATTCGCTCCATTAGAAGCGGACGTTGAAGAGGAGATGACCTGATTTCTCTCCTTTTCGCCTCTGCACCATGGATAGTACAATATTCCATTGGAATATCCGTGGACTAAATTCCAACTTTGAGGAGCTGCAGCTTCTGTGTCAATCTCTAAAACCTTCCGTCGTGGCTCTTCAGGAAACCCAAATTCAAAGCCAGAAGGCCTTTACTCTTTCTGGCTTTAATATTCTTTC
>JAFLJL010005061.1:0-13917 GCA_018398815.1 Conus ventricosus
AGTAACATTTTCTTCTCCAGAAATAGGTATAGAACTACACAACTCGTCAGGAAATGTCTAAAAAAATCTAGCGACACAGATAAGACTGAATTGCGGTTGTCATTCTACGTTGTAGCTTCTGTACTCATTACAACCACTGAAGTACTGAAACGTAATAATCGTTCTGAGTAAGATACTATTGCAGATATCAGTAGCTGCCGATTCATTTTCTGACTTTCTACACACCGTTATTTCAATAGTTACAAAAGAACATTGCTTCCAAGTTAGTATCATTGAAAAATAATAAACATTGTTCCCCCTCTTTAAACACATGGGGTCACAGGAGAAAACTGATAATTGAGAAGCAGAGACATTCTAAACGGACTGCAGAACATGCTAACCAAACGAAATACGAAATCCCACCAACGCCAAACAAAAACTAAGATGACGAAGCCGGTGTATAACACGAGATGATTACTGTCCCTAGAACAGTCGGGCTTTGTCGTTTCAAGACACTCTGTGGCTGAAGACTTGGGACCAAGAACCGTACACAGTGGTCAATGGAACACCCCTTTTAAAACTGCGCGCTAAAAAGCGAAAGCGAGGGAGGTCGGACGTGCATTGCTTCCCCAAACAGAAGGACATAACCTGTTCCAGTCATCCCGAGGCAACACCCCACCCCCACCCCCTCCCCCAGTTGCTGGAAATTGAAAGAAAAAGCTAGCAGATCCCTAAGAACAGCGTGAAGATGCGGAAGCAACGGCAACCCTGCAGAAGGTGGGGAAGGGAAGGGAGGAGTGAGAGGGGGTGGGTGATGATAAATGGCAGTGGCCGAGGCGCCTGTCGAGGGCTCCTGCCGTATGATTGACGTGTCTTCAGTCGCGGATGTGAGGTGTCGGAAAGCTCCAGGCAGGGGAGACAAATCAACGTCACGTTCCAAATCTCTCTGTCATGTCGGGACAGACAACTCGCGTGGCGTTTCTGGCGATGCCCGTCCTTGCCGCTGTCAGCAGCAGGGAGTTTTGGGTGGCTGTTGAACCTGCTTGATGACAGATGGAGGGGGAGGGGAGCCGATATGAATGGAGCTGAGTGAGAGTTTAGGAAAATGAGTGAAAACATGGCCAGTACAATATCCAGCATGGCTTCAATGCATGGTCACCTCGTAATGCAGGCACTCTGAGCAGAAACAGAGGGTCTATGTTCGAGAACTTCCTCTTAGATTCTCCCTCCCCTCCCTGTTGTACTCTGGTTTTGTTGCTGGCATTGACGGTTCTTCTGCCATTTTCATGGACCATTCTCCTGTGCTTCCACTGGAAGCTTTTCAAACTTCTATGATTTCACACAGCGACATGCCAGCTTTTTGTTGTCATGATCTGATGACAGGGAATAAAAACTGTACACACACTCAAGAGAGCACTAACGCCTTTTGTTGCATGGATGCACTTGCCATTTGCCAGCTCTGCTCCCCTCCACTCATTTAAATCCCACTTAAAACTGATTTTCTACCCCAAGTCTAACTTTCCGAACTTTACAAATCATGGTTACAAACTTCTGTCGCCAGCCCGTTGCTCGCCCGCGCAGGTGTGCGTGTGTGAGTGTGCTGTGTTTTGTGTGAGTGTGCGTTTGTTTGTGTTGAGTGTGCGTGCATGCGTGACAACGCTGAGTGTGTGACGAGCCCCCAAGGAGAGAAAGAAGAAGAGAGAAAGAAGAGAGGAGAGAGAGAAGAAAGGGGGGCGCAGGGAATCTGTGGCATGTTAAAAGGGAAAAGGAGCAAAGGGAGTTGGAGACATTTTTTTTTTCTCCAGGTTTAGCGATGCAGAAAAAAGCGCAAAAAAAACTTTCGTGTTACAGTTGCTGAGAAACAGGGGAATGAAACAAAAACACAACAAAGCGCTTTTTGTTTTGATTTCTGGCGGGGTAAAGAAAACAGCGGACTGCAGCAAGAATTCCGGAAGGGCACAACTCAAAACTGATTATTCAAATGTCTGTACCCTTTGAAAATTTTTGGAAAAATCAATACAATTTTGCATAATTCATACAGCCTTTTTTAACTATAACCACTTTCCCAAAAAATCCCCCCACCCACACACACACATCACACAAAATTTCAAAGAAAATACAGCACAAGTCCAAAACAAAACGGGCAATACACTTCTTCTCGCTGCCGAAAAGACCCCCCAAAGGCCAACAGTTCAAGCTAACTGACCGCCACCCAACCCCCGGACAAAGGGCCAAACTTCAGAGCTAACGACCGACCATCCAATCTACCGACTGTAAGCCAACATTCAACTAACGACCGACATCCAACTACCGACTGAAAGGCCAAACATTCAACAACTGACCGACCATCCAGATTACCGACTGTAAGGCCAAAATTCAGAGCTAACTGACACCATCCAGATCTACGACTGTAAGCCAAAAGTTCAGAGCTAACTGACCGACCACCAGACTCCCGGGACGTAGTGGTACGACGGGCAAAAGGGCAAAGGGGGGAAGAGAGGGGGGGAAGAGCTTGGGGTGGGGGGGGGGGAGGGGGGGGGGGGGGGGGGGGGGGGGAGAAGGGTTCAGGGTGAACCCAAACTGAAACACAAAAAACGGAAAATTTTCAGCTTCAAAACGCTATAGAAAGCCCCAAACCCCCACTTTTTTAAGCATGTAAATATATAAAACCCTTCGGGGAAAAAGGAAGAACCATCAAAAGGGGATGCAAATTCCCCTTTTCTTCCCCCGCCAAAACCCCCAAACCCCCTGACCTCCCATACATTCCGCCGCTGATTACAGGAATGCAAAGGGTTCAGGGGAGCAGGCCTCATGCTGATTTTTTCACACACACAGACATCCTCGGCCCAAAAGTCCACGACAGACAAGTAAAACACAAACCCAAAACTGAAGCCACGGGCATGAGGAAGGTTTCCAGGGGAGTGACCTTGAACCGGGCCAGAGCGCAGGCCCCGCTTAGCCCACAGGGCGAAACCTCTTGGGCAGGCTTTATTTCACTGGGGGGGTTTTCTTGGGGGTGATCCCTTTATTTTCTGCCCAAAGGGGCCGCAAAAGGCTCTTTGTATTACTACCCCAAATGATAATAAATGCCCCTTGTTGTACACTTCACTTGCATCCCCGCATTCATAAGCATTTACTCCAACCCACGCAATCTTTCCAACCCCCCCAAAAAGGAGCACTACCAAATTTTTTTCTTCTCCCCCCCCCTTTCGGGGAAAACACTTTTACAAATCACAAAAACAACTTTAAACAATTTTACACCTTACTCTCCCCACTGAGAACAAATAAATCCGCACACATGTATTCTCCTCACACCGAGAGACAAATCAATCTCACACAGATCTCTCTTTACCGGAAAAAAACTTCACATTTGTATCTTCTTTTACACGAGATAAAAATCTTCACATTTTACTCTCTTTACACGAGAGATAAAATGTCTTCACACTTTATCCTCTTTACATAGAATAAAAATCTAGTTCCGTTTCTAAAACAGGGCCTTCACATTCCGTTACCCCAAAAACCCGACCAAAAATACATAACTCCCGTAATCACTGGGGCCTCCGCCCAAAGAAAAAGTTTTCCCTCTTTCTCAATTCCCTTCCTCTCTTGAAAAATATACTGCCCCCTCGAACCTCCCGTCCGGGAGATACAGTCTCGACTTCTCTTCCGGACTTTTTCGCTCTTGCGAAAATGACGAGCTTCAACCCCTCCCGGGAGTTGGACGCGGGGCTAACTACCGTGTTTTCCCCACACCAGGGCCTTTTCAACCACCTCACGGGTAAAGATAAGGGTAAGGGGGGGAAAAGGTAAAGGGGTAAGGCAAACACAATAGGTTCGTTAAGTAACCTGCTTCTCAATTAAACAATAATTCTTTCTCTTCTTTAGTTTTTCCCCCGTACTTTCCCCAACATCTATCCTCACCTGGTAATGCGGGTCACACGAGACCCCCCGCCTGACGGGTTTCGATCTCTGGGGCCATCTGTGGTTTTAAAACACCTTTCCCCCCCTCCCAGTGAGTCAACTCAGTTTAAAAACACATGACCAGCATTTCCCTTACCACCCTTTGTTAAACTACACTCAGGGGTCATTTTTCAACCCAATGACCCACATTCTTTCTTAATGAGTCATATCACAATTATTTTGGACCCCCGTACACTAGTCAAGCAATAAACTTCCTTTAATTTCCAAAAATGATTCATATAACAACTCAGTGATTAGGTCACATCCTTTTGGACAAGTCCATGACACCCCCCCCAACCAAAAAATGAAAAATTTTCCCAGAAAATTTTTTAAAGGATAAAAAAAAGGGTCACTTAAACACATTTATAATTAAATTTTAACCCTTTTCCAAGTTCCCCCAAATTAATATAACTAAAAAAAAACACCAATCCACCAAAATCGTTTTAAAACTTCAAACTTTAAAAAAAAAACTTAAAAATATCCCATAACCCGCCCCCCCAAATTACTAAAAAACCCAAGGGTTCCTTTTCAAAGCCCCAATTTTTTCAACAAAAAGTAACCTTTTTCCCAACTTTCCCAATCAATATTTTAAAAAAACCCTCATAAAAGAGATTTTTCCAAGTGTAAATGTTTCTAAATAGAAAATAACCAAAATAAACTATTTAAACATGTTTCTTTTTCCCAATTATGTTATAGTCCTTTGAAAAGCCCTCTTTCCATTTTACAGTGACAAATGAAAAAAATTTGGGTTTGTCTCATGCCAATAAAAAACATGAAATTTTACATTTCTAAAGAGTTTTTTTGCTCACACACATAATAAATTTCATCTTCAAAAGCAAAAAGACAAAAATAACTTGTTTTTTTCCATTTTTTTCCCAAAAGAAAAAATGTTTACATCAACATCAAGTATTTTGTTTGCTTTAAAACAATAAAAATCAAAAGCAAAAACATAAATACCACTTGTTTTAAATCGTCAGTAGCATACAAGCCCCCAAAAAGGACACACTGTAACATTAAGAAAGAAAAAAAACGGGAAATAGTCTTCCCCTTGAAACAGTTACTTTTCCATGAATTTTCACCACGGACAAAAAACTCCATACATTTTGTTTCCGGGCTCGGGTTAAACAGAAAAACTGAATTCCGCAACAAAAGACCACTAAAACCTGCTTTCTTAGTTTTTGACGATTTAAAAGAACGTCAGGGGCCTATGGTCAACTGTAACTGAAACTTTTTTCCCAGTCAAAAACCTGCGAACTTCTCACACCCATACAATAGCCAAGCACTCTCTCTCAACCCCCTCTTTTTTGCAAATGGGGGGGGGTAGGCGGTTCGCACGGTTTTTCAAATTAATGAAAAGGGGTTCAAACCAGTCACGTCCCGGGGGTACCCAACACACCTGAAAGTCTTTCAAAATGTCTTTGAGCTGTTCTTTTGATTTGTAACAAATCATTCGACAGAACCACATCCTCATGGGTTACACCTTTGATAACAGAATGGGAAAGGGGTACAACACATCGCACGGTAGATTTTAAACCCTACATTTGCTTTTTTCAAACCTTTGATCTGCCCCGTACGTTACTTTGGGGTACAAAATTCATCACTGATAAGTCTGTCATGTTGACATCAGTTTTCTAAACCGGGACAATCCCTCAACCCGGGGGGATTGTTGCAACATTTGTATTTTTCAACTACTTCCAACATTTCACATGAAATACCTTTCAGTTTTGCCATTTTGATTTTAAAATTTACGCGAAATTTTCGCCACCTAAAAAGGCCCCTTTCCCCAAACCAATTTGTTATTTCATCAGTTTAGCACAAGGACTTTATCCCCAACACGGAAGGGAACGTCCCTTTTGTTTTTCTGTCTGAAAAGACCTTGACACATCGTTTTCTATCAGCGACGTTGACAACTAAAATGCTCCCCCCAAACGATTATGCATTCAAAAACGTTTTGGGTAAACATTTTAAAACTGTCAGTTTTCCGTCTTTCTCCTTGTACTCAATGACCCAAAGGACCCCTTGGGTGATGCCGAAAAAAAAGCCAAATGGCGAAATCCCACTTTTTCGTTCGGCTTTTTTTTTTTTCCCTGTATGCAAAAAGCAAACCGGTACAAAACGTCCCTCCGGGGGCTTTTTCCCTTGAAACCTTTTCTCAACAGGACTTTAACGTTCCTTGAAACTTCAACATGCCTTTCGATTGGGGTAAATGCGTGTTGAAAGGAAAAAAAGAAAACAGCTGTAAATTTCTTCATAATCAAAATTGAATTGCGTTCCCAATCCGAGGAATTTCTCTGGAAACCCACTCGGGAAAAAAATTTGCAAGTAGGCCAGCGACAGATACGTTCAATTTTTTCATGGAATCGCTTCGGAAACCTTTTTTGCTGTATCCCCCAAAGTCAAGTATAGCGATATCCCAAGAAGACAGTGGTAGCGTAAACAAGATCATAGCACCTTCCGAAAGGAACAAATGAGGGGAAATTTTGCAAAGGTGCACGGGGACGCGCCCTTCTGAGATGTCTTTGGCAGATGTCACATGAGGGGCATTTTTTTCGTAATTTCCCTTTTGCCCCCCGGCCAATAAAAAAATCAAAACTCTTTTTAATGTCTTTTTTGATTCCGCAGTGACCACGAAAAAGCTCAGACCGGGGCGTACTTTTCTCTAAGGTTTTGGAACCACAACTTTCTGTTGTCCTTCCGGGTACCACCTGTAAGAAGCAAGCCGTTTTACGTTTTTTGTCCTTTTGCTCGTGACAGTCGTTTTAGCACAGAAATATGCGCAGCGTCCCCTTTTTTTTCCCCTGCATTTCTTTTAAATCATCGGGGTAATCTGGAGTTCATCCAGTTTGAGACTTTTAGCGGCTTTGTACCTTCCCTCCCTATACGTTTGATCTATTTCCACAAACAAGGGAAAAAACACCCCAGCACCACCATGTACTGTAGCGACACCTGGCAAATTGCCCAAATCAAGTCGCAGACTGGGTTTTCAAAAAAAAACAGCGGTAAGAAACCGGGGTATACGGTGTTCACTGAATTTTTGCCAGCGGGAAAATTTCAATCTTTCCTCCAAACGACCTACACTTTGACATGTAGATACTTTTTTAAGGGCGAAAGATTTCCGTCACCACATAGTGCCCCATGTCCGCAAAACCGAACCTGCAAAACCTTTATACTCCCTTTTTTAACACCAGTCCCTCCCCAATTTATCGGGGCCAAAACAAGGCCTTCTTTACAATCATGGAGACTAAAGCGGGTTTTGAAACATTTGGTTTGAAAGGGGAAATTTTTCCCAAAGGAAAATTTCCATCACAAAAGAAAAAATCCATTGTTTTCGGCACCACTGATTTTTTTTAAATCTGTTCTTCCAGAAGCCCAAAAGGCTACTGGGGGCGGTCCACGACCTCGAAAGTTTCTGAGGGGGAACGGTCTTTTCCCGGGGGTGAGTACTGTATTTACGAAAGTCACTCGAACCGCGGAAGATCCCTGTCCGTTTTCCCAGGATATATATCCTGAGGACTCAAAAAAACCCACGATTTCCTTTCCGTAACTTCCCTGCCTATGGGGTAGTAAATGACGCATGAACCAAAGATGGGAAAAATTTCCCTCCTTTTCCCCCACGCCCCTTTTCTGGGTGACGATACAATACGAAAACAGCCACGACACATTTTCCCCCCTTTTCAAATTGCCTTTTTTAAAAAAAGTGGCCCAATCTTTTCTCCGCCTGAAAAAATTGTTCTCTAAGAAGGGGATCTGGGGGTTGATTGAAAATTTTTTTTCGTTTTTGACAAAACGATCCATCGATCCAAAAAAAGACCAAAGGGCAAAAAGATGAAACGATTCCCTTTTTTAGGGCGCACAAAAAGAAACGTTCGTGAAAACGATCAGCCGAACATTGAAATTTCTTTAGGATTCTTCTTTCAACTGACCCAATTAAATTTTTTTTTTTGCTGCAAGGAGTGGGACTGTCAAAGCGCACCCTTTAAAAAACGACGCAATATCAATTCCCTTTTTCCCTTTGGGCCCAACCCCAACTTGCGTGACTTTCAAATCGAAAAAAAACTATCAATGTCATCCGTTTTTTCCTCAAAAGGTGGGAACTTTGGAATATATGCCGCTTTTGGTTGACAGGGGCGGGAAACCCACTGGGGGATTCTCTCGATGCCTTATTCTTCTAATTTCAGCACAGTCCTAACAACTTTTTAACTTTTCCCCCCTTAGTCTATTTTTTTCACTTCACTTCCCCTTAATCTATTTTCTTCACTCCCCCTTAGTTTATTTTTTCAGCTTCACTTTCCCCGTAGTCTATTTTCTTCAGCTTTAGCTTCCCCCTTAGTTTATTTTTTTTCTCTCTCTCTTAGCCTGTCTGCCTTCTTCATTTGGCACATAGTTAGTAAGTTTTTCTCCCTCAAAACCCCCAACGTTCCGCTTTTTAACATATTTTTTCAAAATCATCCATAATAATCGTCAAATAAACACCAAACAATCTCGTATAATAAAAATAAGGAATATGATGATATTATTTCACAAAAACCCAAATTAAAAGTAATACAAAAACAGAATCAATTCCGGGTAAACAAAAAAACCCGCTTTCTAAACAGGGGGAAAATAAACCAAGAATGTATTTTTCCAAAAAAAAATAATTTGCAACTGTTTCAATTTTAATTTACAAAACAAAATGAAGTTTAAAACAAAACGTTTTCCCTAAGAAAAAAAAAAAATAAAAACAATAAAATTTTCTGAAAAAAAATTTTTTATAAAGTTTTTATTCTCAAATTTCTTGTTGTCAGTCCCCTTTTTTCTTACTTAATTTTAAACGAACTCACAAAAAAAATGTACCGCCTTTTAAAAAAAAATGAAATAAATTTAAAAAAAACAAATGGAATCACAAACAAATTAAAAAAGGGGGAAAGACACAAACTAGCGGAAATCCACCTAAAAAAAGAAAATGTTAAAAAAAAACAATAGGACCTTGAGGGGAAAAGGGTTTTTGAGATTTGAAAAAGGGGTTGAAAAAAGGGAAATGAAAGGAACACAGGACCGGAAAAGTAAAGGAAATCAAAAAAAGCAAAAAAGCCCACAACAGCACCCTAGTGGGCACTGTCTCCCCCTAAACTGAACGGAAAAAAAATCCTGCCAATATACACACACACGTAAAATACAAAATACAAACAATCAAACAATAAAAGCACATTTCACCCAAACCAAAGAAAATCTCGCACCACACCCAGAAAAAAAAAAAAAATCAAAAAAAAGATGTTTATTTGGGGAGAGGGTAATCAACCCCCCACCTACACTACTACGTGACGGGGGGAAAAAGTTATCCCCCCCTCGAGGGGGAAGGGGGAAAAAACAACGAAACAATAGGAAAGCGAAAGAAATAGAATTTTTCAAAGGGGAAAAACTATTGACTCCCCAACGCCAGTCCCCCTCAAACCAGGGAAAAGGGTTGGGCTATCAGTCCCGGGAAAGGGGGCAAAAAAACAATCCCTAGGGGGAAAGGAACGATTTCCCCAAAGCCCTGCCCCCTTCGCCATTCGAGCAAGGAAGGTTTTTGGCTATCGGGCCTAGGGGGGAAGGGGGCAAAAAGAAATCCTACCAAAAAAAAAAAACCCCTTAAAAGGGGTAGAGCAACCCAAAAAAAAGTAACCACCCAACACATAAAAAAAGAAAAAACAACAAATGCAAATATTTTTTTCACAAAAAAAAATAAAATTTTCCCCCTTTTTTTTTCTCAAACCCCTTTAGGGACAAAAGAAACCTTTTTTTTTTTTTCCCCAAACCCTAGGGACAAAAAAAATTTTTTTTTAAACCCCAAGGGGACAAAAAGAAAACTTTTTTTTTTTTTTTTTTTTTTTTCTCCAAAACAAAAGGGGGCTACACCGGGAAACGGAGTCGGGTCACCATGTCACCTGCACTCTTTAAACCGCATCAGCGCATTTACTCCATACGCACACGCAAACTTTAAACCCAAAGGGCCTACCGAATGTTTTTCTTCTCCCCCTCTCCTTCGGAAAACACTTACTAATCACAACAAAACTTTTTAAACAGATTTTACACCTGTATCCTCCGCACTGAGAACAAAAAAATCCGCACACATTATTTTACTCCACACCGAAACAAATCAATCTTTACACATGTATCTCTCTTTACACGAGAGAAAAAATAGTTTCACACTTCATCTCCTTACACTAAATAAAATAGCTTCACACTGTATCTCTTTTACACTGAAGTAAAATAGTCTTCCCTTTATCTCCTTTTTACGAAGAATAAATAATCATTCCGCTTTTATAAAGCTATGGGCCTTTACTTTGTTATCCCAAAATCCACCCGGGAAAACATAAATCCCTAATCACTGAGACCTGCCGCCTCAAGTAAAAAGCTTCCCCTTTCTCAATTCCCCGTCTCTCTCTCTGAGACAAAAACTGCCCCCTCGAACTCCCCGTCCTGGAGATACACTCGACTTTTTCCGCGACTTTTCTGTCCTTGCGAAATGACGACTTTAACTCCTCTCCCTGGAGTTGGGACTGGCTGGGGGTGAACTACCGGGGTTCCCCACACCATGGCCATCTTTAACCCCCACGGGGGAAAGAAAGGGGAAGGGGGAAGGGGGAAAGGGGGAAGGTAAGGGCTGAAACACGAAAAGGGTTTGGTAAAACCGCTTCTCAATTCACAAGAATTCTTCTCTCCTTTTAAGTTTTCCCCCCAAACTTCCCCAACTATCACGCTCACCTGGGATGATGGTCACAACGAGGGCCCCCGTCCGACAGGGTTTTGATCTCTAGGCCCCTGCTGGGTTAAAATGCTCTTCCCCCCTTCTCCATGATGCATACCAGTGTTTCCAAAAAACATGACCACACCTTTCCTTTCCAGCCCTTGTTAAACTTCCTCAGTGTCACTTTCCCCAATGACCCAAATTTGTTCTTGAATGGTCAACCACAATTATTTTGGGGGCGCCCGCACACTAGTCAAGCCAAAATGAAATTTTTCCTTTAATTGGGCACGGGAAATATTCTACAACAACACTGTATGGAGCGTCACATGCCTTGTGACACTTCACATGACACTTTTCTAATAATGGCGTGAAATTGTTGCCCCAAAAATACCAATACACCATTTGCGGATCATCGACCCTTCAAAAAAGTTAAGTTTATAAAAAAGCCCGAACAAAAAAGCAACTTAAATGCTAATCGTTTTACACCCACTCTCCCAAACAACATCATTCGGTCGACCGTTCCACAGCCTACTCTACCCAAACAATCATTTGGGCGACCTGTTCCAACCCTACTCTACCCAAAAAGACATTCGGTCGCCTTTCCAACAGCCTACTCACCCAAACATCATTCGTCGACCCGTTTTCCGACACCACCTACCCAAAAATCATTCGGTCCCTGTTCTGATATACTACCCACACGGATACCCTGGGGTTTTTCGAAACCTGCAGACTTAACACTTTACCCGGTGTTTCTGAAACCTCAGACGTTAACACTTGATACAGCTATCTTTAAGGGGCAAAGGGAAAAAAAAGAAGGGAAAAGGGGGGGGAAATAAGCAAACGGGAGAAAGGAAAAGGACGGAAGACAAATGGGGTAACGAAAAAGAATTAGAATGATGAGGAAGAAGAGGGGGCGATAGAAAAAATGGGGCATGGGGAATAAAGAGACAATAAGAACAGGACAGGGCGACGAGGGGAAAAAAGTAATCGGGGAAAAAAGAGAGGAAGAGGTCGGACATGAGGGGAAAGAAGGAAGAGGTTTGGGAGATGACGAGAAGGGAAAACGATCGAACGACAAAGGAAAAGGATGGGCAGAGGAGGAGGGCGAGGGGGGGCCAAAAAAAGGGGAGGGGGGGTTAGACCATAAAACAAAGGAAAGGCGGCATAATGAAAGGAGGGAGGAGGATTGACCAAATTTAAAGGAAGAGGAAAGCATAATGAGAGGGAGGGGGGAAGATAAGACCTAATCAGGAGAAAAGGTCGGGCCGATAAAGTGAGGGGGAGGGTAAACCAAAAACAAAAGGGAAAGGATCGGCATAATGAAAAATAGGGGGAAATAAGACCAAATCAAAAAAGGCGGGAAATGAAAGATAAGGGGGGAGGAATAGACAATAATCAAAGGAAAAGGGTCGGATAAAAGAAAGGGAAAGATTAAACCATAATCGAAAGGGGGGATCGGGAAATAGATGGGAGGGGGGAGATTAGACCCAAAACAGAAGGAAGAGGGCGGGATAATGAGAAGGTGAGGGGGGAGGGTATAGACCATAACAGGAGGAAGAGGATCGGGCCGATGAGAAGGTGAGGAGAGATATAGACCATAATCAGAAGGAAGAGATCGGCATAATGAGAAGATAAGGAGGAGGATATAGACCATAATCAGGAGGAAGAGATCGGCATAATGAGAAGGTGAGGAGGAGGATATAGACCATAATCAGAAGGAAGAGATCGGCATAATGAGAAGTGAGGGAGGAGGATATAGACCATAATTAGGAGGAAGAGGATCGGCATAATGAGAAGGTGAGGAGGAGGATATAGACCATAATCAGAGGAAGAGGATCGCATAATGAGAAGGTGAGGGAGGAGATATAGACCATAATCAGAGGAAGATGATCGGCCGATGAGATGGTGAGGGAGGAGGATATAGACCATAATCAGAAGGAAGAGGATCGGCATATGAGAAGGTGAGGGAGGAGGATATAGACCATAATCAGGAGGAGAGATCGGCATAATGAAAGGTGAAGGAGGATATAGACCATAATCAGAAGGAAGAGGATCGGCATAATGAAAGGTGAGGGAGGAGGATATAGACCATAAATCAGGAGGAAGAGGATCGGCATAATGAAAGGTGAAGAGGATATAGACCATAATCAGAAGGAAGAGGATCGGCATAATGAGAAGGTGAGGAGGAGGATATAGACCATAATCAGGAGGAAGAGGATCGGCATAATGAGAAAGTGAAGGAGGATATAGACCATAATCAGGAGAAGAGGATCGGCATAATGAGAAGATAAGGGGAGATATAGACCATAAAACAAAGGAAGAGGATCGGCATAATGAGAAGGTGAGGAAGAGATATAGACCATAACCAGAAGGAGGATCGGCCGATGAGATGGTGAGGGAGGAGGATATAGACCATAATCAGAGAAGAGGATCGGCATAATGAGAAGTGAGGGAGAGGATATAGACCATAAATCAGGAGGAAGAGGATCGGCATAATGAAAGTGAGGGAGGAGGATATAGACCATAATCAGGAGGAAAGAGATCGGGCCGATGAGAAGGTGAGGGAGGAGGATATAGACCATAATCAGGAGGAAAGGATCGCATAAAGAAGGTGAGGGAGGAGGATATAGACCATAACAGGAGGAAAGGATCGGCTAATGAGAAGGTGAGGAGGAGATATAGACCATAATCAGAGGAAGAGGATCGCTAATGAGAAGGTGAGGGAGAGGATATAGACCATAATCAGAGGAAGAGGATCGGCTAATGAGGTGAGGGAGGAGGATATAGACCATAACAGGAGGAAGAGGATCGGTCGGTGGATGCTGAGGGAGGAGGATATAGACCATAACAGAAGAAGGAAGGGTGTCGGACAATGAGTGAAGAAGAAAATCGGGCGATGAAGAGAAGCAAGAGGGTTGGCATGATAAGGAAGAGAGGAGGAATAGTGTGATGAAAGAAATTCAAAACGAGAAGAAATCAAAAATGAGGTGAGGAACAAGATCAAAATGATGAGACGAAGAGATTGTGCGAGAGATGAAGGAAGATAATAGGCAGATGAAAGGGCAGGACGGGACGATAAGTGAAGCGGAAAGGATTGGGACGACGACGAAGAAAAGAAAGACCAGACGATACCAGGAAATGTAAGGTTATAACGAGAAGGGGGGATGGGGGCAGGGGCGGGCCGGAAAAGTAAGGTTATAACGAGAAGGGGAAAGGGCGGGGGCGATACCAGGAAATGTAGAGGTATAACGATGGGGGGGGGGGAAAGG
>JAFLJL010005062.1:0-13357 GCA_018398815.1 Conus ventricosus
AGCAATAACAAGTCCAGTGCTCTTTCAAACTATGCTGCGTTTGAGGCTTGCACTTGCAGCTCGATAGAACAAGAGTGCTATACATTTTGTTAATTTGGCACAGCATCCTCTTTCAGCTGTCTTCGGACCTAATTCCTGCTTCCACCTTTAACTTCCAGGTGTGTTGGTCTTGGAAACTGTACTCTTGGAAGTGACGACCGCAAATGCCATGATAACTGTCCCGAAGAACAAATCTTTCCTCGTTGTGGTGACAAAATTTATCACAATCGCCTAAACTGGCTGGAGGCACCTGAAAAAGCATGAACGCTTACTCTTTGCTTATTTCTGACAAAATTCCGCAACCAGACATAGCACACATTCGCCCCTTCTCACTTGAGCCGAACACTAAAGAGCGACTTGGCTTTTCTACGTCATCAATCGGGAAACCCCCCTTTTATCAAATCGAGGCTCTCGTTCCTGTTTCAGCCTCTCGCTTTCCCAGTCCGCAGGAAATGCTGCTCTCACTGCAAGATGAGAGCACAGGCGGCTGATTCGGGGTGGGTTTCGCAATACGACCACATACCAAAACCGTGTATTTGGTCAAAATAGATTTGTAAAAATGGGTGAGAACCCCTTTAACTTTTTTCTTTTTCAAACGTAGCGCCTGGCACAACCTAAAAATGCGAGCAAGAAAGAAACATAGTCTTCGTTATTTTCAAAGACGCAAGGGAGCGAAAACTGTGTGTGTGTGTGTGTGTGTGTGTGTGTGTGTGTGTGTGTGTGTGTGTGTGTGTGTGTGTGTGTGCGCGCGCGCGCGCGCGTGCGTGCGTGCGTGCGTCCGTGCGTGCGTACGTGCATGCGTGCGTGCGTGTGTGTGTGTGTGTGTGTGTGTGTGTGTGTGTGTGTGTGTGTGTGTGTGTGTGTGTGTGTGCACGCGCGCGAGTGTGTGTATGTACGGCGTGCGTATCTTTGTGTTCGTGTGTGTCAGCGTGCGCGAACGCGCGCGCCTCGCGTGCTAGCAATCGTTGCTTCTTTCGTTATATTGTAACACTGTTCTCATTCGCGCAGTAATAACTTTTTATAATTACAAATATATAAATGTTATCGCCATGCGCGCGCGCGCGTCTGCGTGGGCGAATGATTGAGTGCGGGTATTGGTGGTTGTCACGGGCAGCGGAAGTGGGCCCTGAAAAATCGAATTTATTGATACGTCTGCCGGGGGGGCCTTCTGTCAACTGAAATTTGACTCCTCAGGGGAGCCCAAAACTGTTTGAGCCAGCTGTCTTGGAAATTGAGCGGTTTTGGGTTTTTCGTCCAGTTAGCCCGGGGGCCCTTTGGGTTTTTCATTTTGAATGACGGTTTGTTTTTTTTTTTGTCGTAAACATTTGTGAAATTTTTTCTGAAAATTTAAAAATTTTTTTTGTGACCCAATGTGGTCTATTTTGTTTTTTTTAGGCCAAAACATTACTTCAGACAAAAAAATGTTGTTTTTAAAAAATATAAATTCCCGGGAAAAAAAACCATCGAAACAGCGGGGATGGGCCTTCAAGGGGAAAAAACTGAAGAGGTTGAATGAAGGGCCCGGGGTTTTATGCCAAAACGAGGTTTTAAAAGAGTTGAATGAAGGGCCCGCGTTTTTAATGCACAGGAGGTTGAAAAAGAGTTTAAAAAGGGGCCCCGGGTGTACTACCAACCCAGGGCTGGAGAGTTTTTGAAAAGGGCAGGGGGTACTGCACACCGAGGTCTGAAGGGGAGTTGAAGGGAAAGGGGAGGGGACTGACACCTTTTGGTTTTTTTTTGAAAAGGTTTAATGGGAAAGGGGAGCGGGGATGCACACGAGGTTGCATACTCTGTGGCAGTGTTGTCGCTGGCAAAATAGTGGGTGAGTTCCGAGTAGGGGCCGTGTCTGTTTGTCCCCTGAGCTCTGGTTCCTTTTGAACTTTAGTTAAATTCGGGTATTGGGTTTCGTCGCCGTGGGCGTTCGGTTTATTTTATCTTTTTCCCCAAAAAAAAGTTTTCGGGCCACGGGGTTTTTACTGGGGGGATGGTCTTTTGCCGCGGGCGTCGGGGCGGCAAAAGGGAGCGTGGGTTTTTTTTTTAAAAACTCGGCCGGGGGCAATGCTTGAAAAGCCGGGGGGTGCCCCCCCCGTAGGAACATTTTTTTTTTTTTTCGGAAACCCCGGGGTTTGGGTACACCACCCCTTTCGAAAACCTGATGGGGGGGCGTTAGGGGATTGGATGGATTGGTTTCGGGCCCGGTTGGGGGCCGGGGGGGGGTTCAGGTGGGGGGGGGGGGAGGGGGGTGGGGGTTTCCGGGGCCAAAAATTGAACGCGGCCCCTCTGTGAAAAAAATTTTTTTTTTTTTTTGGTTTTGCCCGGGGAGTCACGCTCGAAAAAAAAAACGGCGACAGGGAAAAAAATAATGGGGTGGTCGTGTTGTAGGGGGGGCGGTTGGGGGGTTGTGGGAGATGGAGTGGAAAAAAACCGGGGGGGTTACCAGGTGGGTTTTAAACGGAGGGTGTGATGACAGGGAAAAGAAATTTGTTTTCGGGAAAAACCCTTTTTGCGCTAATAAAATTTTCGAAAAGAGCTTTGGTGTTAGGGGGAAGCCATGGCCCCTTTGTGTCCCGTTATTTGAAAGGCCCCAAGGATCCGGGGTTAAAGAACAGCCCATGATACATTTTGGGGTTTTCCTTTATTTATGAGAGTGGTGAAACTCCGAACAAACTGGGACAAAAAAAAACAGGGGCAAACAACAAAAACAAAAGAGGGGGTGGGGTGGGCGGGGGCGGTTTTTTGAGAAAAGAGGAAAAGGGGAAAAGGGGGGGGAGGCGGGTTCCCTGGGGATTGAACACCAAAAGCAAAAGGCGATGTTCGAAAAAAAGCAAAAAAGTCCGGGTTTTAATCAAACCAAAAAAAAGACGGTGGGGGGGTTTTTAAAAAAACCGGCTGGTAGTTTTGTTTTCCCCGGGATAAAAACACCCCCAAAGGGCGAGGCGGGTTGTCGCCCAAAGAAAAAGCAGCTCGGGCTTTCTTTACTCAAAAAAAGGGTTGGGGTTTTAAAACAGGCCAACCAAAGGGGGGGCTGTCGGAAAAGAAAAAGACGGGGGTCAAAATTTCCCCGTGGGGGGGGTCGTGGTTTTGGGGGGGGCCAAAGACGGGACGGGAAAAAAGGGCGGACCCGGGAGGGAAAAACAAGAAGGGGTTTGGGGTTAAAAAAGAAGGGGGAAGACGAAAGGGGGACTGGGCCTTTATATCCTTTTTTCCAAAACCCGAGAAGTTGGGGAAAAAAAAAGCGAAAAAGAAAAAACGTTAGCCCCCCTTTTATTTCCGATTTTGGTGTTTCCCAAAGAACCCCCCAACCCATCCCCCGGGTAAAAGGGGTTCCCAAAATTGCCCCTTTCATTTGGTTTTGGGGACCTCCGAAAATCCCCAACGGGAAAAAAACCCCGGGAAAAGGTTTTAAAGGGGGGGGAAAAAAAAAGTAATTTTTTTTCTATCCTTTTTTCCCCCCCTTTAAAACAGGTAAAAAAAACGTTTTTCTTTATCTCGGTTAAAGGGTTAGAAAAAATTTGGCTATAAAAATACGTTTAAAGTTTTCTGTCCTTTTTTTGGGGTTCGTGTTTAAAAGGGGAATTTTTTGGATTTTTTCAGAAAAAAATTTTTTAAAATTTTTTTTCTTCTTTTTTCAGAAAAAAAGACAAATCTTTTTTTTACCCTTTCTTAAATCCCGGGTTGGCCCCTGGCTCACCCCAATACGAAAAATTTTTTCGTTTTTTTTGACCGCTGCAAAAAGAGGAACCCAAATGGTTTTGTTTAGAACCCCCCAGGCCCCTTTTGTTTCCCCTTTTTGTCTTTCCCCGCCCTCCAACAAGGGCTCGTAAAAAAATTTTTTTAAAAAATTTTTTTTTTTTTTCCCTCCAAAACAAACCCCCCCCCCAAAAAAAGGCTCTCTTCAGCAGTGGGGTGGGTGTAAGTCACCCACCATCATTTTCCAGCATTATTTTGTTGATTGGGATCGGTTGGGTATGTTTAGATAAATGTGGAGTTTTTGATTTGATGAAAAGCAAACCCCCGTCCCTCGTTCTTTGGGCGCGTGATTCCCAAAAACGCAGACACGTTAAAAGGTTGGGTCAAAATCATTTTTGCACATATTGAATTGAAGGTTGGCACGCGCTGTTGTTCCAAATGTGGAAACGTGGCATGCGTTAGGGGCAAAACAAACACGAGAAAGTGTAAAGGAAAGTCGACTAAAAACACATTACAAAGGGGGGTGTACACACCCCGGAATCGGTTTTTGCAGCACTCTGTCGTTATGGTTTTCTGTTGACCCGATTTCTTTTTTCCTTACAGCTACTTTGATTTTAAAGTGTTCTTCGGGACGTGATTAAAACCGAAAGAAACAAGCAATCCAGCACGAATAACGTAGCCCGTTCCCTCTTGTCGCTGCGCTTCCAAGTCCCTGGGTTTAAAGAGCCTCGTTGTTTCGTGAGTGAGGGGGGCCCCCCGAAAAATGGTTGACACCTGGTGAGTATTTGAACGTTTTAAAACCCTTTTTTTCTCTTCTCGTGAAACATTTCGAAGTGCGTTTGTTTTTAAAAGCATGATTGCCTTCGCGGGGTGCGGTTGTAAACTCTCACCACATTCCCGCCTTCCTTGAAAAAAAAACGGGGAAGGTACCTCCACGAATCCCCGTGGGGGGGTTTAATTCTTAAAGTATGCCTAAATGTCTCAAACCCTTTTTGATTCAGGGTTTATGGTAGTCTGCTATGACAGACAATTAGGGGAAAAATGGTCGGCCAAAACCAGAGGGGTTTTGTGGTGTGAGGAGTGGGGGAAGGGAAGAGGAGGAGGGGGGGGGAGGAGACGAAGAAGAGGCGAGGGGGAAAAAAAAAACAAAAGTCAAAAAGAAAACCCTTTCAAGTTTGTGGTTGGAAACGAAAACAATAATACTGTGTATCCCCAGTCAGAAATTTTTTTGGACATTTGCAATTTTTTGGCCCCCTGGTTTTCATATTCAAATATCTAAAAGGGTTTTTGGGGTGGAGGAAACTAAAGGGTACTTTTGTTCGAGTCAGCCCAGTTTGGACAAACTAAAAAGAAACCTCTCCCCCTCACGCCGCCTTTTTTTTGCAAACTCAAAAATGAAAAACTCCGGCGAACTTTACGTTCTGTAAAACGCGTGTGGGAACAAAAAAAGTGCCAGTTTAAAGATTTTTTTTGGTACAAAAAGGATGTGGCGCCGTTTGCGGGCTTTCAAGCCCAGATTAAAATGTATTCGCTTTTTTGGCGTTGATCTTCTAAAAAGATGGTTTCTTGTTCCAGGCTCCACTAAAATACTTGTTTCAAACCCTATTCCCCCGGTGTGTATTTTCTCTCTTCAATGAAAAACAAAAAGACCTACTACGTTTTTGGTGACAATATTTTTGGTGGTCCCCCATTTCTTTACGATATCACAAAAAAGAAAAAACTTCTTGTGACAATTCGGAAAAACCTGTTCGTCGGTTCGGGCTATGCCCCAAATTGGTTTAATATGGGTATCACTCAGCCCATGCCCACACAGCCCCCAAGGTTAAAGAGTGAGAGGGCTTTAGGCAGAAAGAACGGACGTGTTGGTCAGCAAGCGAAGAATGGTTAGGTGGCGGGAAAAAAAACATCACATACAGCACTTTTTAAGGGAAAGAACTATTTAGGGGCAGACACCCCGGGTTTGTGGTTGGGACTCGAACATGCCGGTGTCCCCGTTTCATGGTGTTTTTTTTCCGGCTCCCTGCTCTCACTCTGGCAAACACAAAACCCTGGAAGGGGGAACCGCCAAGATTCAGAGAAAAACAAAAAAATTCCGCTATCTTCGGAGGATGTGAAAGTGAGGGGTAGAATTGGGAAAGTCATGGCGGGAAAGGGAAAAACGGCAAAACCCAACATCAGACACTTTTAAAAACGCGTTTCCGTTCTAAAAACCGTTTCAGGGTATGTCTTCATAAGAAAAGGTTTTATTTTGAACGCTGTCAAAAATGACACTCTTTTTGGGTTGATTAAATGTGCTTTTGTGCCCGACGTCTGAAAAAACATTTTTTCTGAATTAAATTTTTTAAAAAGCGCTTTGGGGAAAGAAACTTTGGGCGAATAAGCGGGGGAATACGCAGAAAAGCAAAAAATCCTGGTCGCCCCCGTCGCACTTTGTGGGTAGCTACTTGGAAAAAAAATTTTTCCCCACCTTTATAAATGGACTGGGCATGGTCTTGTTGTGCCCAAACATACATGATCTGGAGTACACAAAAACCCGTGTTTCAAGTTTTTTGAAAGGGTGTTGGCGCGTAAAAAGGGGGCCTTGTTTATCCCATCCATCTTGGCTAAACTTTTCAAATTGTCGGTAAAGCGCTTCGGCAAACTCTGCCAACATCCCCAAACCCGGGGGAATTCACTAGTCACAGTGAAAAAGCCCCCAAACTGGTGAATGAAAGTCGGTTTCAAACATGCCCGGCTAGGGGGGTGTGTCGTAAAAGGGGAAATGAGAAAAAAAAATCAATGGGCACCCTTTGAAATTGGATACTTTGTCTATCATACGAAAAAATGCGAATGTTAGATTTATTACGATTTTCGGAAAAATTGTGGACAGGTCAGACTTTAATGCTGGAGATGGACAGATCTTTAAACAGGCGCTTGTCGCGGGGTTTTTGACGAAGTCTACAACCTCTTTCCCCAAAACAGTTTTAAAGGGTATCCCAGGGGTTTTCCAGCTGAGGCGGCTCACAACCACGCGTTTTCCAAAGTGGGGCTAGCGGGGAAACCCCCACACACTGCTCTGATGCTTGCAGTGTGCGATATGAAAAACGAACACCGGTTTGTTAAAACAGAATCACAGGAGATCGTTTGTGGGTGTGTTCAAAAACCTATTTTTTTCCCGGGGAAAAAGAGAAAAACAAATTCATTTGAAAAGGATAGCAAACTCACAACACGCTACCAAAGATGTTTATCAACGGGTCATAAAAAGGAAAAGGGCGGTGGAAAAACACCGGTTCCCCGTAAGACGGAAAAGCTATGTTCCTTTTCCCCCAAATCGCAAAGTCTTTTTCCCTTCTTTACATTAAACGATCGTCCTTCAGACGGAATCTCCCCTTTCCAACCCTGTCTGCTTCTCGGTGTAAGCCATGTCTGGTAAATTTCCCAAATGCTGTCGTCTCTATAAATGATTGAAGCTGTTAAAAAACCTTTTTTCAAGTGTTTTCGCTGTGGTGTTAGTCTAAAATTTTTTGGGGAAAATTCCCCCCCTTCTTTGGGGTTTCCTGGGTGATTCTTAAAAATAGGGTTTTAAAAATTTTGTTTGAATACTTTGTTATGTTTTCTTTTTCTCTAGTTTTAAGGGTCGCGGCGGGGGGGAAAAAAAACCCACTACGCTGTCTGTTTCATTTTACTTTTTTTTTGTTTTCCAGATGGGTTCGTCACGCATACCCCAAAAGGTTAGCAGAAGGCGAGCAATAATGCCTATGAGAGTGAGTTTTTTTTTTTTCCCTTTTTTGTGTTTCAGGTCGCTGGCAGAGTAAAATAAATAAACACCACACCACACAAAACCCCCCACCCACATAATTTGCAGACCTACGTATATAACGTCCCCCTCTGCTGGTGGTGGTGGTGGCGGTGATGGCCAGATAAAATAAAAATGTGTGGTGGGGCTGCTGTCTTGCTGCACCCCAAATTCTGGTGGAGGTGTTGGTGTAATGGAGGTGGTGGTGGTATGGTTCACAAGTGAAAGTGGTGAAAAGTAGTGGTTGTGGTTTGGGGGGGTATGTGTTGTTCGCTGTCTTCTTGTTGTTTTTGTTGTTTTTGTTTTTGTTTGTTTGTGCCTCTTTTCCTCTCCTCCTCCTCCCCCCTCCCCCTACGAACCCCGGAAGATGACCGTCTCCCCCCAGTATGGAGCCAAAAACCCCCCCATTCTCTTCCCTGCCTCAATTCGTTATGTTTCGTTCCGAGCAGTGGCAGTCTTTTGTTTTTTTTTTTTTGATAGAAAAAGATGGGGGTTTGGGAGTTATTTATGTTTTTTTTCCGCCCAAACCCCCCAAAACCCGATGGCACTGGTTCCTTTTAGCGTTTGTTCAAACCATCCCTAGCAGCAAAGAGAACAGACTCCGTGCCCGGGGAACCCCCCAACCCCAAACCACCAAAGAAAAAAAAGCACGCACATTGTACCAAGTAAAAAGAACGACTCCACAGTAGGGACCAAGCACCAATGAGCCCATTTTCGAGTATTGTGATTTTTCCCAAAAGGGCCCCGTCAACGCACACAAAGACTCGGGACAACCTGGTCAGTTTCCTTTTTCGACGGGTCATCCAAATGGTCGCGCTACCCACCCAAAGACTCGGAAAAACACCTGGCCAGCTTGCCCCCCTCGTTGTCCGGAGTCAAGCCCCCTCAAAAGGCACACACACCTCGACACGACCACCGGTGTTCACAACCCCAAAAAGGGATTTTCCTTTTCCTGTTAAAAAATAGTGACCGGGTCAACGTCCCGGTTTAAAAAGGGGCGAAGCGACGCCGGGCGCCCTTTTTCAGCTGTTCTTTAGAACCCAAACAAAGGGAAAGAGAGGAGAGAGAGGAGAGAGGAAGAGAGAGACACAAATCACACAAAAGGGCCCGGTGGGTCCCCGTGTTGCTTTCCAAAGAATGTGTCCCGTGTCCGTTTCTGGGGAGCCCGCGGATATCAGAAGGGGGCCATGAAAAATGAACAGCTTCGTGTTGTTTGGGCTTTTGCCCCTTTTTTTTTTTGGATCATACGTTCGGGGGGACAAATCCATAAAAAAAAAAAACATTTTAAAAAACTTTAAAAAACGACAAAAAAAAGTACCAAGAAATATTGTTTTCACCACAATATAACTGTTATCAAGTCTGTCAGTCAACAAATCGCACCCTTTTATTCAAAAGTAGACACCGGCTCCATCAGTCTTTTTCAGGCCCGGATGTTGGGATCCCCGTGGGGGGCTGTTGTATTTTGGGACTGGGAAGGTGGGTTTGTTTGGGACTGCGTGGCTCTGTCACGCGGTGCAGGGGCTCGCCCCAGGGGTGTGTGTTCCCCCATCACACCTCCGTTCGACTCAGGGGGGGGTGGGCACCAAAAGGGAGTTGGGTTTCTTTGCCCCCCCCCTTTTGTTTTGGGTCCCCCAAACCCCGTTGGACTGGGCTGTCTGAGAATGTCCCCGGCACTCGCGTTTTCGGGGGGCTGCCAAACGGTGGGGGTTGGTGGGAAATTTATGGTTTTTAAAACCGCCTGAGTATCCGCAGGAGTCTTGGCGAAGGGGGAGTGGGTACAGGATGGTCTGCTGCTGCTGCTTTGGGGTAGTTGGTTGAATTGTCACAGCGAATGATGTTTGGGATTTTCGTCCCCCACAGTTTATTTTCAGTTTTTTCCAGTCTTTAAATTTGCAATCCCCGGCCCGTCCTCGCTGCGCCTCCAGACGACCACCTTGGTGTTGGTTGGGCTCTTGTAATGTGACATATATTTTGACAACCCCTTTTCCACTTTTTCGGTGGGGAAATTTTTGTTGCGTCCCCGTGGGTAGAGTGTGGTTGGCTCCCTTTTTCTTCATGGTATGGTCGGTGAAGACGTTTTGTCAGCGCGAGTGGGAGGAGGTAATAACGAAATGGTTGAGGCCTTCTTATTAGTCGTGTGGTATGCGTTTACACGATGGTTTAAACCCCCTCAGGGGCCCCTCAAAATGGATATTCAAACAAACCAAACAGGAAAAGAAGGTTAGCCAATCAAAGTTCAGTTTTGGTTTTGGGGTTTTATTTTAAAAATTTTTTTTTAGCGATAAAAAATGACGACTTTTTTTTTGAAACTTGGATTTGTATATGCCAGGTTCGGCCTTCAACTCGCCCGTTTAACTTTGGTACTTCTACGAAAAAGAAAATGGACATGTGGGAAAAACGATCTCTGTCGGTTTCGACCACAAGTGGTCTCCAAAAGTATGAAAGAGCATGGACACATTTCCTTTCCCCCTTGTACAGTTTGCTCAATTCGGTGCGTACATTGGTAACAACTCTGGCAAAAGATGGTAAGAGTAAAAAGGATCTGAGCTTTCATTTTTTTTTAAACCCCAAATTTAATTCCCCCAGAACCGTCTCCATTGTGAGCGCAGTGAAAAAGTGGTTGTATGGACCCCCTCCCTACGTTAAACGCTTTTAAAAGATTTTTTGTGAACGAAGAATAAATGATCCACTTTTGATCATGGTCCTCAGGTTGGGGGTGGAACAGAAACACTTTGGGGGAAGGGTGTGACCCCGCTTTTTCTTAAATGAAATAAGCACATATACCCCCAGGGGCTGGTCAAGTCTTGAAAAAGTCTTTGGTTAAAAAGATAACTGAAAATGTGTTTAAATAACTTTTTAGTCTGGTCAACGAAGGGGGTAGACCAAAACTGTCAAAATATTTGCTTTACCCCGACCATCAAACCAAACTGACCCTTTTTCTCCGGGTCCAGGCTTTTGGTCGGTTTTTAATCACCAAGGGGGGTCGTTTGGGTGGTAAAATGGGGGGCTTGTTCCTTTCATATTTCCCCCCAAGACGTCGGGGGGAATTCTTTAGTCAACACAGCGACAAAGTCCCACTTTTATGTTGAAAAACGCGCCTTTGGCGGCGGTCGATTTCGTTTTACGTCCCAATTGATCACAATCCATGGACAGGTTCGCCAGAGCTTGAGGGGAAAATTTATTTCCAGAGAAGTGCGCCACTCCCGCCCCGTTTAAATGGGTTCCATAACAAACGGGTCGACAAAAAACTCAGGGTGTTCCCCGATTTTTTGATACTTGAGGGGTTTCCGGTTTGTTCACCCCCCCCGTGCCCCGCTTTAGCTGGGAGGCCCCCAAAATGCCCCTGTTCAAAATCCGGGGGCGGGCCCTTTGGAGGAAATTTGGGTCCCCTCCCCTGTTCAGAAACCCGGAAATTTAGTTGGGTGTTGAAAAAGGGGAAAGGATTTTGTTGTACCCTCATTGAACGCCCCGCTGTGTCAGAGCGAGCGATCTTGTTTGGGGTTGACTGAGAAAGAGGTTTTCTTTGGGTGGCGTGAAATTGCCGGGGGTAGCGAGGTCTTCTGCGATTCTCTTTAGGGGTACTTTAGTACCCCCTTTTCCCGCGCCTTTTGTGAGCCAAAAGGGAAAGGCTGGGTTCGTTTCACTTTTGGAAAAAAAAAAGGGAAGGTGAGTGATGGGCACTTTTTTAGGGGGACCCGCACCACCATCATGTGCCGAGGTGAAGGCGTTTTTGGAGGGATGGTTGGTTTGCGTCACTCCCTTGTAGGTAGCGTTCCCGGGATATTTTGTGAAGGGTCCCAACATATCCACTTTTCCCCCTCCCCGTGTAGTCAGTCGAATTTTTAGGGCCCACTTGTTTCCCCTTGGGTGTCCCCAAGAGGCCCGGGGGTGTCAGGAAATAAAGACTACTTTTCAAAGATGTTTTGATCCCTTTCCCTAGTTCAAGTTGTCGATTAGCTCGATAGGGGTTTTAAATGTTGGTGCTGGATGAAATCAGGGTGTCGTTAGGGAGACATCACTGAGAAAAAAAGCTATGGGCCGTTGTTGCAGGGGAACGTCAGTGCCCGGGGTCAAGGGGTGTACCTCGGCTTTTGTCACTTTTGAGGTGTGGGGGTTTGGATTGCTAAAAAACCGTAGTCTGAGGTGGTCCGTGATGTGAAATTATGGGTGCCCCCGGGCCAAGGGTTTTAGTGGATGATGTTCTACAAATGACCTTCTTCTACGCTGATTGAGTGCCATCAGAAAAAATTTTAAATCCCGTATTTCACTTTTACACGAATGCGGGGGTGAACGAATGGTGTTATCCAAAAATTTCCGAGGAATCCTGGTGGGTTTTTTTTCTTCCCCTTTTGGTCTGGAGGGACCCCCGCTGGTTGAGGCGCTATTTTTTGCCTCCCAGCGGGTTCCCCCGGTGGGTCGCAGGGCGGGGCTTCTCACGGTTTATGAAACAATCGTTTGCCCGCCCGTTCCCCCGGGGTTTGGGGGCGGATTCACATTTTGCCAGAACAATCTTTCCGGTGCATGCCGTTCGGTCCCCTTCCTTTAGTAAAGCCTTTCACACTTTTTAACAATGGGGTGGGTACGCCGAGTCCTCTGAGGTTTTTAAATCCCCTCCCGGTAATTTCTTCCCCCATAACACAGGGAGCCGTGACCCGTTGGCGCAGAATAGTCTTAAAGCTTTTCATCGTTTTTTCGGGAAAAGTGCGCACATCTTTAAAGGCCCTCAGGCGTTGCGCCGAAAATTTAAGCGTATGATGGTTTTCCCTTTGTCAAAAAGACAGGGTTTGCCGTTGTTTTGGTTAAAAGGATTTCCCCCTGTGTTGAATGGAATACTCGAGGAATATGTTGGGTTTTAAAAAAAATGAAAGTGTAATTACGGCAAATCGACCCTATGGGGAGGGGATGGAAGTCCCGGAAAGTATACGTCACCCGGGAAATGACATCAACCCCGGAGTGGGAAAATCCCCGGGAAATGACATCATCACGGGGAAAAGACATCATCCGGAAGTGAATATCCCCGGGAAATGACTTTATCAAGGAAAAAGAATCGTGGGAAGTGACCGGAAGGGTGTGACCTTGTTGCAAAAGTGTCGGAGGTGGTAAGGGGCGTCCTCCCATTAGTGGGGGGGTGACCAAAAAAAAACAAAAGAGGGTTTTAAAACAAGCAGGCATGGTAAAAAGGGGGGTCACCCGATTAGTCGAGAAAGAAAAAAAGGGATTGAAAGCAAACGGTGCGTGTGGGGGGGAAAAGGGGGGGTGAAAGGTTCGGAGGACGTACCCTGAAACAAGTATTTGGTGCTGAGGTTGTTTTCGCGTGTGTTTTTTTAAGAGGTGTTCGCTGGAACACCCCTTTTCTTGGCATAGCGGTCCTAATGGCTCAGGGAAAACCCCTTTTTTTTAAAAGTTTTTAAAAATGTTCGAAAAGATGGTACATACCGAAGAAAAAAAATTGGGGTTTTTGGGGAAAGGCAAACGTGTTAAACGAGTTGTGGGGGTGACCTTTTGGAAGGGGTATGACGGTGGAAGGGAACCCTGGCGTTTGGGGATCATTGACGATTTAATGGCGAAACGAACGATCGCGTGACGAAGTTGTTTACCCAAAGGGAGTCTAAAACGTACGCGAGCGTTATGTAATTTCCAAAATGTATTTTCGAAAAAGAAGGAAAAAGAACGATCGTTTTAAGCCCAACAGGTCGTATTTAAAAAATCCCGGATTAAACAATGTTTTGTATTATAGTCTTGTTGTTTTTAATATTTTTTGTTTTGTCTTACCCCATGTTATTTTTCTTTTATAATTTGGTTTTGTTTGTTGAAAGGGAAAATCCTTGTTGAAAGAGGTGCCGTTTTCCACGT
>JAFLJL010005063.1:0-15145 GCA_018398815.1 Conus ventricosus
GAGTTTGTTTTTAAAGGTTCCATCAGTGATTTATAGTTATATTGGGATTATGTCTTCTTGAAATTCACAAGAATCAGTTATTTATTAAAAGTTACAATTACTGGAAGGTGGTCGCTTCCTAGAGTATCGTCAAGTAGACCAGCTACATTCAGATGCTAATGCAGGAGATATCAAGGTTAAATCTATTGCTATGAGTTGGAATGTCTGGAATTCTAGTTATGCTGCCATCATTAAGCAAGTATAAACACGAATCAACAATATTTTCTACAAATCGGTTACTTGTTACGGATGTGCAATCCTTGTCCCAAAATGGCGAATGGGCGTTAAAGTCCTGCTATTAACCATTTTTCATTGTCTGGTAGAGTGGTAACCATTCTGTAGTAAATTCATTGGTCCTTTGGGAAGATATGTAGATACTATGTTTATCATAAAATTTAATCTATTAAAGATTAATAAGCAAACAAGCCTGGGGACAAGATTGCAAAGTTTTGAAACATCTCTTCGTCGCTGATTAGATCAAATTGTCCTATGGACAAGAGTATTTTTTAGTGCCCCCAATTATTTACTTAAGAAGCTTCAAAGCATAGATTGCAAGGGTTATAGGCTTGCTCTTGGTGTGCCTTTTCACGCATCAACGCTTGGAACTTATAAAGAAATTGGAGAACTGCTCTTTGGACGTGTACCGAAGTCTGCATGCGCTAAATACGTTCTTAGAAGTTTGACAAGTAACAACTTTGCATCTGAGGAACTGAAAATTACATCTGAAAAATTCTTTTCCTAAACGAGCTAAGCAGATATCATCATTGAACCAATTGCCACTTACGTATCAGATCTACTCAAAAGGTTCTGATATAAATCCAAGTAATATCGACACAAATCAAGCGGCCTCCCCTTGTCCTGCTTGGGAGATGAATAAAGCGCAGTTTGATATTAATTATACTGACCATGAAGAAAAATAGAATCCAAACCATTATGAAAACTGAAGTCCAATTACATATACAGAACACTTATCCAAATCATTTAAAGACTATACAGATGGTTCACTCCTAGAAGATCACCGGGCAGGTTCAGCTTTTGTAATACCAGCGTTAAAAAAGGAAAAGTCATACTACATTGGTAAAAATCGATCCATCTTTACTGCTGAACTTATTGCTATTCTTATGGCTCTCAATTACATAGTTGATTTTCCATTACAGTTATTTCAAATCTTATTTGTGTAGATTCAATCGGTTCTCTATGCTTTAAGGTCATCAGATTACAAGAAAAAGACCAAAATTATCTTAGAAATCAGTCAGTTAATTCATGTCTTAACTTTAAAAGGGAACCAACGTTTCCTTCTGCTGGGTTCCTTCACATCTTGGATTCTCTTCAAATGAGTGGGCTGACAAAGTAGCGAAAAAGGGCGCAAGGCAAGGCACAGAATCGACTGAAATTCATGTTCCCTTATCCATTCAGGAGGGTTATCACTTGCTGGAACAAGCAGTTTGGAGTAGAATTAAAGGCTATACCTTGAGAAAAGATAGACTGTCCAAGAATAAGTATACTGATTCTCGTGGTTTGGATAACAAATCATACTTGAATCATACTGGCGAAATCAAATTCAGACAGATTAGTTCGCTATCTTACAGGATGAAACTTAATGCGTTCATTACAAAATACAGCAAAAATGTTAGATGTTTATGGTGGTGAACAAATTTCTAGCAAGCACATCATTTTTGAATGTCAGAGGTTAAGACCTATCTTACCAGTGATTCTGAAAATTGTATTGAAGGCGTTTTCGGAAATGCTACTAGCTTGTTTAATATTGCGAAATGTTTACTTTATAGTCCTGTAGGACATTTGTTATAGACTAGTGATTGATTTTTTTAATGCTTGTAATTTTTGTTAATGCCATTTTTGAACTTTTTTTTTCCCCCTTATCAAAGAGCATAAAACACAATACGGTACGGTCCCCAACCCCTCCTCTTCCTCCCCTTTTCCCTCCCTCCCCCCGTTTAAAATCACTATGGGATAGACGTTAAACTAAGACAACAACAAAGACAAAACAAACACACACCACCACAACACACACACCCCAAACACACACACACCCCAGACACCGACAACACACCACACACCACACACACACACAACACACACACACCACACCACACAACACACACACGCACACACCAACTCGAGCACTCTTCACACATGCATTCACTCCAAAACCCCGCTTACACGACACAAACGCGCGCCACTCACATACACACTCACGCCACACCCCCCACACACACACACCACCCACAACCACACACACCCACACACCCACACACACACAACACACACACAAACACACAATAAACAAGAGAGAGAGAGAGAGGAGAGAAGAGAGAGAGAGAGGAAGAGAGAGAAGAGAGAGAGAGAGAAGAGAAAAGAGAGAAAAAAAATTAAATTTAAAAAAAAAATTTCACCCTTTATTACAATCTTGTACCCTTTGCACATTTCCCACCATTTTCTCCTCTCTCCCCTCCCTCTCCTCTCTCTCTCTCTCTCTCTCTCTCTTCTCACACACACACCCACACCAGACACACAGACACACACACACACACACACAAACACAACACACACAAAACCCCAAACACAACACACACACCACACACACACACTTCAATGGTCACAAAAAAGCGCGTATGAATATCCAAACCTTTTTTCCAAAATATATTTCAACTAATTTACAAACTTTGTTTAAATTTCATGGAAAATAGTTATACAAAAGAGCAAGTGCCGAAACCCTTCCCCCACCCCCTTCCCTCAACCAAAAAGACGTTCCCACCTTTTTTTGCAAAAATTTTCCCTCAATGCCATGTTTGTTTTTTGCAAAGAAAAAATCGTAAAGAAAATGCTATGGCCGGACATCATCACAAAGTAAACATTATGCCCCGTCCTGTGGTTATAAGGTTTTTGAGATTTGATAAGTTAGATTGATCAGGGACTCTGATCTTTCTTTTTTTTATGAACCCCCAAAGACGTTTTTAAAAGACATAGGCCTATAGAGCTGTGGTGCCCCCAACTCACCACAATATCAAACCTGCCCAAGACACCCAGGCTTCCCTGGAAAACACAGGTCATAGAACAAAGTATATGTAGATTCAAAGAGACTGAAATACTACGTGATACATGTAGAAGGGAAATTGCTTGGTAGCAGTATTGATGATTTTTGCCGTAATAGGTTTTTGTTTGAAGATTTCACTTTCACCCTCCTTGGAAAATTGAAAAACTTGTCGTAAAAAAGTTTTTTTGTTTCTTTTTTTTGGGTTTTTTGGTTGTTTTTTTTTTTTTTCAAGGGGAAGGGTGTTGTCGGGAATGTGCCCAATTTCTGGTAGTTTGGTATGGTGATTTGTAAGGGGGTTGGGGGAGGGGTTGGGGGGGGGGGGGGGGGCCCGGGGTCAAGGATTACATGGATCGCTTGTGCAAGCTATTAGGAAAAAAATGAGTATGTTAAATGTTGTGCCTGTGCTGATCTGTTCATGTCAACTGTGTGGCATGCATACATAACTGAGGGTGAACAGATAGCTCGAGGTGATTGAATTTTATCTGTAGGATGGGTTGTTGAAGCAGAGAAGAAAGACTGATCAATGGTGACATAGAGACCCGCAGGTTTTCACGACGACGCATGCCTCTTTCCCGGGTTTTTTAAAAAGGACACCGGGAGTGTTTATGTGAATATAAATTAAATGCCAAGACTGGAGTATGTCAGAACCATCTTGGTGAGCATAGTGCAGAATTACTAGAAAATAAAGGGGAAGAGAAAAAAATGAAGGTAGGTATTCTTGAGATAAAGAATAATACGATGTTTAATATTTTCGAAGATAGGTAATTCTTGATATAAAGAATAATACGATGATTAATATTTTTTCTTTTGTCCTTCAGGAACCCCCCCCCCCCCCCCGAATAATGTAGGTGTGCAGTCTAGTTTTTGTTGAGAGGGGTACAGGCACACTTTGTGGTTTGTTTTTTTAAGTTAACAAAGCGTTGCACACTGGAAAACTGTGAAAGAAATTGTTGTAGGCGATGAGAGCCAGAAAATTGTGCGAATCGAATATTTTGTGTGGCTCTGTGTCATGTGACGTAGCCTCACATCAAGGCATATGACGCTCCATCACATGTAGTTTAGTGATATGAATCATTTCCCCATGCCACAACTAACAAGATGCGAAGCATATAAACGTACTCTCAATTTTCCAAACCGCTTATAAATCGGCCAAGTGCTTTGTGAGAAAAGAAATAAAGGCAAAATAACGGTTTTAACGGTTATTTAACCGATGTATACTTTTGAAACTGGTATTTTAGTCCTCACGGGGCTAAAGCCTGTGTACATACCAAATTTCATCCAAATCGGACAATATGTCAAGAATAACGGTTTTTAACTGTCAGATTTTGAAACACTACATGGAAGTGCCATTTGTGTTGTGATAACATTTCTATATACAAAATTTCATTAAAACCCACCAACATATAAAAAATAACGGCAAAATAACGGTTTAACGCTAAAATAACCGATATACACTTTGAAACCGGTATTTTAGTCCTCACTGGGCTAAAGCCTGCGCTGCGTACATATCAACGTGCATGCACGCAGGCGCTCACACAGCGCGCGCAGTCGCGCACACACAGGCGCTCATGCACGCACGCGCGCACACGCGCGTGCATGCGCTCTCACATACAGTTCTCCCTTCCCCTCTCTGCTAGGTCTTCTACTCTGTTTCCACCTCAGGCCACACCTCTAGCCCCCATCCCATCTTCCTCCCTCCACCCCCTTCCCATCTCACCCTTCACTTCCAATTTCCTTTCTACCCTCCATATCTCTTTATTTGCTCATGTCAATGGTGGAGAGAGAGGTGATGGTAATGATTATTGTTAGTATGGTTACTATGATTGTTGTTGCTTTTATTGTCTCTCCCACTCCCAGCTCATTTCACCACCTTCCCTCCCCTTCCCACACCTTTGCTTTCCACCCTCTACACCCTCACCCTTCCCTCCTATCCCCTCCCCCCCCCCTTTTTTTTTTAGTACTCCCAGTTCTTAAAAGAACAGGGAGTACTTTAGAATGGGAACGAAGAAATGCTGTCTCTGTGTGGTGTGTGTGTGTGTGTGTGTGTGTGTGTGTGTGTGTGTGTGTGTGTGTATGTGTGTGTGTGTGTGTGTGTGTGTGTGTGTGTGTGTGTGTGTGTGTGTGTGTGTGTCTGTGTGTCTGTCTGTCTGTCTGTTTGTGTGTCCGTGGTCAAAATGTGTTCCACTCGCTCCAGACAAAACTACCGGGTCGATCTTTTCTGAAAATTTGTAGGTATGTTCATTATGGGTCAAGGATGATGCCCGACATTTTAGTTTACCGTTACAGCCGTTACTAACGGCTGTACGGCCTGTAACGCTTTTTCTTCTTTATGGAATATCTCAGAAAGTACTTGGCCGATCTTTCTGAAAATTTGTAGGTATGTTCACTATGGGTCACGAATAATGCCCGATGTTTTAGTTTACCGTTTAAACCCTTACTAACGGCTGTAACGGCCTGTAACGGTTTTTCTTCTTTATGGAATATCTGAGAAAGTACTTGCCGACCTTTATGAAAATTAGCAGGTATGTTCATTATGAGTCACGGATGATGCCTGATGTTTTAGTTTGCCCCGTTATAGCCGTTACTAACGGTTGTAACGGCCTGTAACGGTTTTTCTTCTTTATGGAATATTTCAGAAAGTACTTGGCCAATTTATAAGCGTTTGGGATGATCTTGTGACAAATCGGGTCCTCTGTCCATATGTAAGTGATGTAATGCTGAAAATGGATTAAACAACCGTTAAAAACCGTTATTTTGCCGTTATTTTCTTATATATAGGTGGAAATTTGGTATATAGAAAGGTTATCACGCACAAATGGCACTTCTATATAGTGTTCCAAAATTTGACCGTTAAAAACCGTTATTCTTGACATATTGTCCAATTTGGATAAAATTTGATATGTACACAGGCTTTTGCCCAGTGAGGACTAAAATACCGGTTTCAAAAGAGATATCGGTTTATATAACCGTTAAACCGTTATTTTGCCGTTATTTTTTTTAAATTATTGGTGGGTTTTAATGAAATTTTGTACATAGAAAGGTTATCACGCACAAATGGCACTTCTATGCAGTGTTTCAAAATCGGACCGTTGAAAACCGTTATTCTTGACATATTGTCCGATTTGGATAAAATTTGGTATGTACTACAGGCTTTAGCCCAGTGAGGACTAGAATACCGGTTTCAAAAGTGTATATCGGTTATATAACCGATAAACCGTTATTTTGCCTTTATTTCTTATCTCACAAAGCACTTGGCCGATTTATAAGGAGTTTGGAAAGCTGGGGAGTACCTTTATATGCTTCGCATCTTTTTTTTTTTTTCCTGCCCTCCAACAAGTCCCCTTCCATCCCCCATCCTCCAGTGAACTCTTTTTCCAGTGAACTTTGTTCTGAGTGAACTCTTTTCTAGTGAACTTTTTTTCCAGTGACACAACTGTAATCTTAAGTGTTATGTTTGTCATTTGGGCCATGTGGTTTGAGAAAGGTTTGAAATAAACCGAAATATTGCCATTATCTCATGGGTGTTTTGTGGTTCTATTTTTCATCTTCCCTACATATCAAATTACATCCAAATTGGACAATATGTCAAGAATAAGGGTTTTTTTAACGGTCAAATTTTGAAACACTATATAGAAATGCATTGTCCATTAAACTAATGCGTTACCATTTTGATCCACAGACATAAAGATGCTTTTGGATTTTGCCCCCCACAAAGGATTTTCTAAGAGAATGAGAGGAAGAATGATTGAATATACCTAATTGCAAAACATGGTGGAAAATATGCAAGGAAATCAAAATTAATGGCCAATAGTGCTTGGAAGAGCAAGCTGGCTTTTTGGAGTAAACTTGATGAAACTGTTTAAAAATTGGATACAAGGCCACACTCATTTGGTTGCAGTACAAACTGAATAAACTCAGCAAAAGAACAGAATATTCAAAGTTAGTGGAGGCACATGTGGAAAAGATCTTATTCCTATCTTGTTTTGTATGTCATTGTCCTCTAATAGAAATGCACATATCGAGCACAATTTATGGTGTGGATCTAATTTTTTTTAAAATATAGATATTGTACATCTATATGAAATTTCTATTATGTATGCATGTGTGTACATATGAAAGTATACTAAATGTATGTATGTATATACTTTATGCATGAAAGTGTGTATGTATCCCACGTGTGTAATGTACGTAAGTATGTAACATGTATGCATGTATGTGTGTATGTGTGCATTTGTATGTATGTATGTTGTATGTATGTATGTATGAAATGTAGTATGATGTATGTATGTATGTATGTATGTATTACGTATGTATGTATGTATGTATGTATGTATGAAATGTATGTATGTATGCATGTATGTGTGTATGTGTGTATGTTCATATTGTCTGATAATAGCCTAAACTTCGAACTTAATCTACCAACTTTCCTTCCTCTTCCCCCCTCACCTCCTCAATTTATGGTGTGGATCTAATCTTTTAAAAGATATGATATGTACATCTATATGTATTTCTATGTATGTATGCATGTGTGTATATATGTAAGTATGCAAAAATGTAAGTATGCATATACGTATGTATGCATGTGTGTATGTAAAACACGTGTATGTACGTATGTATGTATATAGGTATGTATGTATGTGTGTATGTGTGCAGTTAAGCATGTATGGGGGTGTATGTATGTATGTTCATATTGTCTGATAAAACGCCTCATCTTCGAACGTTAATCTAGAAACACATCAGGAGTTCGTATCAAATACTTCTTTTTACGCAATCTACCAACTTTCCTTCCTCTTCCTCCTCGCCCCCCTCCCTCCCCCCCCCTCCCTCATTCACATAATACAGCGGACCCAAAAGGTCTGAGAACAGACAAAATAAATTATTTCTGTTTCAAGGTGGACTCTAATGTCCCCCATATGCTGCTAGTGAAGGGTTTTCTATTCTATTTTCGTCGACTTATCATTCTCACTTTCGTTCTTTTACCCTCCCCCACCCACCGCCCTGCCATCTTTTAACCCTTAAAGAGTCATTGCCAAGTCATTATTGTATTTACAGAGGAACTGTTAGCCTGCACTTGCTTTCTCCCACTGCAAAATTGTTCAATATATCAGTTGGGGAAGAGAGAGAGAGGGAGAGAAAGAGAGAAGGAAGATAATATAATGTTGTTTTTCCCCAGCCGACCGCAAAGGGCCACAACGGGGCTGTCACCACGTTAAAATCAATCACAAGTCATTCATTCACACAATTCTTTAAAATACCCCAAAAAAAACCACCCAAAGTTTGTTAAAAATTTTTCCCCACTGTAAAATCTCAGATCCGAGGGAAAAAATGTTAATCTCTTTCAAGAACTCAAAGATCGCGTCAGGCGGGACATCTTTTGAACAAGGTTTTCATGGAATCTGCCGTAAAATGTTTGTGTCTCACATCGTGCATATCCCAACCTCTAAAAGAATGTTTCATTGTGAGTGGCACATGACATGGAATGCACCACGGAGCTTGTTCACTCTTTTAAAAGTATGAATGGTGTAAACGAGTGGGCCGGTGGCAGCCGACAGAGAGAGAGGGGGAGAAGGGGGAGAAGAGGGGGGAGAGAGGGGAAAAGAGAGAGGGGGAGAAAAGGGGGAGAGAGAGAGAGAGAGAGAAAAGAGGGGAGAGAGGAGAAGAAAAAAAACCGTACTGTATTTGCTTAGTTTTTATCATATGCATGTTTTTCCTATTTTGTATGCGCGTGCGCACGCGCGCGCGCCCTTGAGTGTGTGTGAGTATATGTGTGTGTGTGTGTGTTGTGTGTGTGTGTGTGTGTGTGTGTATGTGTGTGTGTGTGTGTTTGTGTGTGTGGTGTGTGTGTGTGTGTGTGTGTGTTGTGTGTGTTGTGTGGTGTGTGTGTGGCGCGCGCGCGTGTGTGTTAGTGTGTGTCTGTCTATGTGTTTGTGCGTCTGTGTGTCTGTGTGTGTGTCTGAAAGTATGGGTGTGCACGTCAATACATTGAATGTCGTATAATATTGTTTATGTAAACGGTTTTTAAAAAGGAAAAGAGAACCCTCGCTGCAAGGGAAAAAAAAAAGGAAGAAAAAAAAGAGAACAGAAAGTTTGGTGTGGATGTATGCACGAATGTCTTTAAACAATTGTGAATATTTTGTTTATTCGTCATTAACAACGTCATAAAACATATCTTTACCAGTATATGGCTGGCAGGTGTATTCCCTCTGTGTGTGTGTGTGTGTGTGTGTGTGTGTGTGTGGTGTGTGTGTGTGTGTGTGTGTGTGAGTGCGTGCGTGCGTGCGTGCGTGCGTGCGTGCGTGTGTAGTGTGTGTTGTTGTGTGTGGGTGTGTGTGTGTGTTGTGTGTGTGTGTGTGTGGTGTGTGTGTGTGTGGTGTGGTGTGTGTGTGAGCGCTTACGCACTCGCGCACTTGTGTGTGTGTGTGTGTGTGTGGTGTGTGTGTTGTGTGTGTGTGGGTGTGGGTGCGTGCACGCGCGCTAGCGTGTGGGGGCGTATGTGCGTGTGTTGTGTGTGTGTGTGTGTGTGTGTGTTGTGTGTGTGTGTGTGTGTGTGTGTGGTGTTGTGTGCATGTGTGTGTGTATATGTGTGTGTGTGTGTGTGTGTGTGTGTGTGTGTGTGTGTGTGTGTGTGTGTGTGTGCGTACGCGCGCGTGAGCGTATGTGGGCGTATGTGCATGCTTGCAGTTCTTGCTTGCTTTCTTGCTTGCGCGCGCGCGCGCGCACGCGTGTGTGTTGTGTGTGTGTGTGTGTGTGTGTGTTGTGTGTGTGTGTGTGTGTGTGTGTGTGTGTGTGGTGTGTGGTGGTGAGAGTGCATGGTCGTGCATGCATGCGTGCTTGGTGCGTGGTGTACGTGTGAGCATGCGTTCGTGCCGTGTGTGCATGTGTGTGTGGCGGTCCGCCGCGCGCGTGTGTGAGTATACTGCGTACTAGCTTGCTTGTGTGTATGGCGCGCGCGCGCGCGCGCGCGCGCAACTGTGTGTGTGTGAGTGTGTGTTGTGTGTGAGTGTGTACAAGCACATGTACGCGAGCCTACTCCGCGATTTGTGTGAGTGTGTGTGTTGTGTGTGTGTGTGTGTGTGTGTGTGTGTGTGTGTGTGTGTGCGGTGGGTACGTGCTTGCTTGTCGTGTGCATGTGTGTGTGTGTGTGTGTGTGTGTGTTTGTGAGAGAGAGAGAAGAGAGAGAAGTAGAAGAGAGATGAGAGAGGAGAGAGAGAGAGAGTAGCAGATAGAGAGAGAGATAAATACGCTTAGAGAACGAAGCTATTATAATGTGGTTCATCTTTTTTACTCAAGATTTGCTTAGATAGGTTTATCTTCATTCATTCATTCATTCATGCCCATCGGCTCCCTGTGGAGCATATGCCACGACGACCCCCTTCGCCAATCCGCACTCATGTCAGGTCGTTCAGGTTCATTCCAGTGCCAGTTGGTCCCTTGGTGTTTCAGCTCTGCCTCAGTGTCACGCCCCCAGCAGGTGCGAGGCCGGCCTTCTCTCCTCTTTCCCTGCGGTTCCAGTGTCAGGGCTTGCTGTGGTGCTGGACGCTGCTTCTGAGGTTGTGACCCGATCCATCCCCACTTCCCTTCGCAGTATCGCTTATGGCCACTGGTTCCTGTACATGCACGCCCCCCCACAGATCTTCGTTTCGGATCTTCTCCTCTGGCCAATCGGATTTTTTGTAGATGCGCCTCAGACAGGTGTTGAAGAATGTCTGAATCTTTTGTTGCATCGTCTGGTGTTGTCTCGCCATGTCACGCATCCGTAAGCAAACTGACTTCACAACATTTGAGTTAAGAGAGGAGTTGTTGTTCTAAGCGGATTCCTCCAGATGCCCAGATGTTCTTTGAGCATACGAAAGCTGCTCTAGCCTTGCCGATTCTTGCTGAGATGTCTCGGTCCGAGCCTCTTGTTGGCCAATCACCTTCCCAGGTTAGACAAAGACTCCACCTCCCTGATGGGCTCTCCACCAACTGTGACTGATGTCTGGCAGTGGTGGTTGATTTCATCAGCTCGGTCTTCTTCCCAGTTGAACTTGAGCCTTGTCCCGCTGGAGTGGTCTCACATTCGAGTGGTCTTTGTCCTGCATCTGCTAGTGGCTGTGTGACGGAGCGCCAGGTCGTCAACGAAGTCGACGTCGTCGCAGCTGTCGTCCAGAGTGTCCCACTGTATACCGTTGTTCCTGCCTGTTGTAGTGGTCCTTCATGATCCCTTCCAATGACCAGGAGGAAGAGGAACACGAGACGTACAGCAGGCACCCCTGCCGAACTCCTTCTTCACGCACGTGAAACATTCGGACAGCTGCCGGCGGGGCAATCCCTGCAGTTCCATGTCCCTTGTAGGTGCACCGCATGAAGGAGAGGATCTCCTCGGGACTCCGTAATGCCTAGTAGCATCACATTGTCTCACTGTCCACAACTGTTGAAAGCCAATCGTCATAAACCTATGAAGTTGATGTAGAGGGGGAGTTCCACTCCAGCGCCTGCATCCACTGAGATGGTGCAAGGCTGGCAATCTGGTCGGCACAAGATATGTCTGCCGGAAGCCTGCCTGCTGGTTCTCGGAGCTTGGGGTCGACAGCTTCCTTCATCCCTCTCGAGTAGAACCCTGTTGAGAACCATGCCAGCATTAACAGAGCATGATCCCTCGGTAGTTGCGCAGTCCCTGAGGTCTATCCCTCTTGGCAGTCTGATTATGATTCTTCTTTCCACTGGGCCGTACGCCCCTCCTTCTCCAGATCTTAGCTGAAGAAGAGCGTAAAGCATGTTGACAGCTGTCTCTATGTCCGTTTTGATGGCTTCTGCTGGTATCTCGTCCGGCCCTGCAGCCTTCCCATTTTCGAGTCATGATGGCCTTCTTGATCTCTGCTTTTTAGGGTTTGTCGCAGCTGATGGGGCATTTCTGACTCCGCGTGGGAATGTCTGGTGGTGCGTCAGGGCGGGGCGGTTCACACTACTTGAAGTGTACTGTTTCTTCCCATCGTTTCAGCTTATTCCCAGTTGTCAGTGGGTTTTTCCATCATGTCCTTCACTGGCTAGTCTGACAGCTGGAACTTGCCCATCAGCTTCTTGGTCAACCAAGTACATGTCCCCGTCCTTCAGGTTCCCTTTCCGGCTGCTCACTCTGCTTTACTGCCAGGTTCGTCAAGTAGACCCTCTTTGTCCCTTCTGATGACTCTTCTTTACTTTCACTGCACGCTCTTGTGCTCTTCCTGTGCCTTTGCTTAAGCTGCTCTAGTTCGGCTCATGTTTCAGTCTAGTTTTCTTCTCTTTCCTTGTTCCAGCTTGTGATGGTGTCGGCAGAGAAACATACGCTTGTGCTGGTTCATCTTCTTGCCAAGGATCTCTTCACATGTGTCATGCAAGCTTCTGCAGTGTTCCACTGTGTTTGGAATTGTCCGTCTCACCATCTCTATCAGCTCTTGATAGCGGCTTGGAACCTGTTGGAAAGGCTGATTCTGGTAATGCTGCTTGTTGTCACTGTTTCTGAAGCATGTCCGACATGTAACTTTTCCGTGTGTTATGACCCTGGTGAATCTCTTGAGGCAAGTCTCACTGTAGTTAAAAGAAGGTAGGTGGTCTGATGACACGTCAGCACTCTCATCACTCATACATCCGCCATTGAGCTCCTGAAACTTGCGGCTAATGCAGATGGGGTCAATCGGGTTCTCCATGACGTGGTTTCGGGGATCTTCGATGTGGCCTTGTGATGCAACTTGTGTGGGAAAGGTGGCATCCTCTATCACCAAAGCTGGTCACAGGGCGCTCAGATCTGCGAAGCGCTCCAACCATTCTCTTCTCTGTTCCCAGTCCGTGTGTCCCCATATATCCTCGTAACCTGTGTTGTCCATATCCAATCTTGGCGTTGGAAATCATCCAACATATGGTATGTCCTTTGCTCCTCTCTGTCTAGCACTGCCTGTAGTTTGCTGGTGGTATAAGTCCTCTTTCTTCTCTCTTCTTCCCTCGTCATTGGTGTGAGCATAGCATTGGATTTGATGTTCAGCCTGATGTCATTATTCTTACGTGAAAACATGCAGTGATGATGTCTGGGAGTTGACAGGTTCCCATCCGATTATTGCCTCTGTGCTTTCCGGTGCAGCATCAGGGCCAAACCCTCAGTGTGTGGGATCCATCCTCTGAGAGTCCCTGATTACAGCATCTGTTCACCAGATAAATTCTCAGCTTGGCCTGACTGTAGCCACCTTGTCTCACCTCACCAGTCCTAGCACACCCGATCTTGTAGATTTTCAACTCTCTTGCAACGGTGGATGGTTTTTCCTATTTCGTACATCGTCCTGATGTTCCATGTGGCTACTTCTTCCTCGTTCCTGGGTGTTAGAAGGAGTCAGCCTTGCAGCATCCTTTGGCTTTCACTGCACCACGTCCCATAAGTCCCGGGATGGAGACACTTCCTTGCCAGGTGAATGTTTTTGGATTCATTGGTCATCGATGCATCTGTAACTCGTCTTTTTTACAGGTAGGGTTGTTATCCCTACGCAAACCCCTTTATCCTCCGGGAGAGATTGTCCCGCCTTAGTCGCCTCTTACGACATGCATGGCAGGGCAGTGGGTCTATCTATGCCCAACCCACAGGGCAAGGTTTTTTTTACATGCTAGTGTACTCAAGATTGCTTGATATGTCATTCTCAGTTTAAACCAATTTTGCTGGTGTCTCAACGCTAATAAATAGCGTACAATAATTGCATGACGGTAGATTTTGTCCGTGTTTATAGAAATATTCCAGGGAAACAAAATACTGAACCTCAATCGTGCACGCACATGTAAATGGTGTAATTCAGATAGTCAATTGCACAATTATCCGACATGCACACATGAATCGAAAACAGCAACGTGTATGCATTAAACTGATGTATGTAATATCTAAGAATGCGTTGATCAAAATGATAGTGCTAGCAGTATATTTTTTTTGAAAGTGTATAACGTTGGCACGTATGTATGTATTGTTCAAGTGAATAAAAAGCTAGCAAATTAATGTATAAATTGCATCTGTAATGAAATAAATATATCAGGTATGATTGCAAGAAATCTAAGAACTAAATGGAATCTTTCGGGGGAAAAATTCGATGAAAAACATATTATCCAATGCACAACTAAATTACTCATTAGTCATTCGTGACAATTGCATGCTTTGAGCCCATGCTCAACTTGTGGTGTAAATAGCATTGCTTGTTCACTTGGCATTTAGTGAAAATGATTGAAGGAAATGTATTATGAGAATACATTTCTCATATTATTTAAGCGGAGGTTTATATTGTTCGCTCAGAAAGAATAGCTGTTTTCTTTCGATGAATATTCGTGTATTTAGATAGTTTAAACAGATTAACGCTTTATCAGTAAGGCACCAAAGAAGGAACAACATTTGCAGAAACCACTTTTGGAGCAAGAACTACGAGACCTATCTGGATCTTGGCTTCTTTCAATTAGAATGTCACCGTCCAGAAAGTCTCCAAATATACCAAGCATTTCACTCACTGAGATCTATATTACAGCTGTAATGAACAACAGCAGTGTGACCTCTGTGCCTGAAGGATGTGTGACGACTGAGTTCTTCCAGTTTATTCCCTGGGACAACGAGACAATATTGTTTCTAAGGATGTTGACAACAATCTTTAATTTTGTGTTTACAGGGATTTGTTTGCCGTGTTTATTTCTTGTTTCCTTCTGTACGAACATTATAAGCATGATCGTGTTCTATAAACACGGGCTAGAGGAAAGAATCAACGCTTGTCTCTTCACACTGTCTCTGGTGGACCTGTTCAGTATTAGCGTTGCTTTTGCTTACTGCAGTGATGTGATGTACATGTTCATCATTGGTGAAGGAGGTAACTTAGGTCCCTCATCACAGTTCTTCATACAGAATTATCTGATTGGTTTTTCATGGATTCATGTTGTCATCTCAGATGGTGTATAGTGTGATAGCGTTGGAGAGGTGTTTGTGTGTCACTCGGCCTCTCCTCGTGAAAACTGTAATGCCGACAAAGACTACTTGTGTTCTGTGGACAATGGGTTTATATCATCGGGTTAGTGTTTCGGTGT
>JAFLJL010005064.1:0-5000 GCA_018398815.1 Conus ventricosus
AGGGGTGCACTTATGACCCAGAGATACAGCTGTCGTCGTTTGCGACAGCAAGGGTTCTTCTTCATCCCATGCAGAGAGGGGAGAGTGGCTGATCTTATGGTGAATGCTAGGGGTTTTTTCGCACGAATGGTTCCTGTCATCTTGAGGCTGCTGATGTGTGCGACAGAAACACAGATGTGCAGACAGTCTGTGTCCAAGTCAGGAAAGCGGGTGGACAGAGGTGTTTGGGATTTATGGGTGTTATTTGTGGGGTTTTGTCTCCTGGGTGTTACTGTTATTGGGTAGTGTGTGAGGTGGCGTCAGATTCTGTGTGTGCTGTGCGCAGTAGCAATGAGTGTGCACGCACGTGCTCGTGCGCTAATGCACATTTTACGTGGCGTATGTGTTTAGTGTGGGTGTGTGTGTGTGTGGTGTGTGTGTGGGGTGTGTGTGTGTGTGTTGTGTGTGTGTGTGTGTGTGTGTGGTATGAGTGTGTGTATGAGAGAGAGAGAGAGAGAAGAGAGAGAGAAAGAGAGAGAATTATCTGTGCATGTGTCTGTGTGTGTGCATCTATGTATACCTACTTGTGTATTGGCACGAAGCGAGTGTGTGCGTGTGTGTGCGTGTGTGTGTGTGTGTGTGTGTGTGTGTGTGTGTGTGTGTGTGTGTGTGTGTGTGTGAGAGACAGAGACAGAGACAGAGACAGAGGAGAGAGAGATAGCGATTGTCATATATGCACAATTGTGTATGAATCCCGTCTCTCTCTCTCTCTCTCTCTCTCTCTCTCTCTCTCTCTCTCTCTTCTCTCTCTCTGTCTATCTGTCTCTCTCTCTCTCTCTCTCTCTCTCTCTCTCGGGGTCACTTCGGCACGCAGCGAGTAAACATTAATAGTCGGGAGCTCCGGAATCAAGTGGAAATTGTGAGGTCTGCCGTTGTTTTTGCGAGGTGTCAGTGTGTAATCAACATTATGCCAGGGGTTGCTCTTTCTTTTCGTGTCGTATGTGGTGGATTGTGGCCGTATTTCTTGCTTTCAGCATCAGACGCGATTTGAAAAAGGCCGCCTTATTCTGTCGGACATTAAGGATTCGTACGTGGCAAAGCGGTGTCGCAGTCGGGTTGATCTCTCTCTGTTGTACTACGGACTTTTACTACAGCGTTGTGGTGACGTTGAGCTAACCCTGGACCTACTTCTGGCAGCAAAGCAGCAGACCTGAGGCAGACCAGACTGAAGAGCGCCAGCGGAGGTTCACCGGCATCCCCACACCTCTCCGTCTCGGACAGCTGCAGAGCCCACTCTTCGTGATGTCATGTCTTCCATGCGGGACTGAACTGTAAGATTTAAATGGCATGAAAGCTGACATGAGGGACATGAAAGAGTGTATGCTGGACTGCAATGACGAGGTCTTATCACTGAAGAAGGAGGTAAATCGATCTAAGGCGTGATAATTAAACTTGAAGGCGGAGAATGACAGACTGGATGAACAGATGCAGAAACTTGAGCGAAAGACTGATGACTTAGAATGTCGCTGTAAGAGGAACAATGGATTTTTTATGGCATTCCCAGAGAGACCAGGAAACCAGCAGGACTGTGAGGGCCTTGTACACGATTTATTGACTGACCAATTAGAACTGTCAAGGGATGTAGAATTCGACAGGCTCCCACAGGTTGAACGGGAAACGGACTCTCCAGTCATTGGTCGTTGTACTTTTTTAAGGATAAGGAAGCCATTCTGGGTGCCAGGCACAAGTTAAAAAGGCACTAAAGTGTTTGTTGGAGAAGATTTCTCCCAGCGCGTGAGAGAAGTGCGCAAAAAAACTTGTTCCTCATCTGAAAGTTGCCAAAAAAGAAAATAAAAAAGTGTCAATGATCTTTGATCACTTGGTCATCGAGGGTAAAAAGTATTACTTAGACCAGGACAGTAATTTGAAATGTCTATCTGGGGGTATGGCCGGCCTGTTAAAATAATCCCCAAACAATGTAATTCATCAAAACTGTACCTGATTCAAATGTTGAGGGGAAAAAAAATATGCATCACCGTTTAGAGGGGAAGGTGGGGATGGCACAACACGTGCAGCTCGGGTTGTGACGGGTGACACAGCTGTGTCAACTCTCCCTGTAAACTGTCACGTTCACGACAGAAATTGTGCGTGCAATGTGTCGTTAGGACCGTACACATTCAGATGTTTTTACTGTGGTCGGAAAACATGTACGTGATGACATATTGAATGTTGATCTCGCACATAATGAAAGAATGAATGAAAGTGTGTTTCCTTTTGTGATTGATGAATATCCTTCTTCTAACTTTTGTGTGCATGATGAAAGTGTGGTTGAAAACAATCTTTCTTCTTCTTTGAACACAGTTTTTCCTTTTAAAGCTCCTGTATACAATGAAGGACTGGTGGAAAGCGCTATACCTCTTTTAACGAACGAACGCCAATCTTCTGATGTCAGCATAAACAATGAAAGAAGGAATGGAGGTGCTGTTTTTGGTTCATCAACTGAGTGCCTTTCTTCTAAACTTAGAACACAAATGAAAGAGTGAATGAAAGTGTAAATGAAGAGGATTTGATCTCATCATCGTATGGGTGTTTCTCATCAGAAGGTTTGTACATAACAAGATTTTGTCATCTCAACATGGAATCAAAGCGTCCCTTCCGAAGTTTGTGTACATGATTTAAGAGACGATGAAGATGATTCATCTTTCACGTGGAACGATTGTTTTTCTTCTTGTACAGATATTCAGACACCAAGTTTGGCGAATGAAAAGGTTAATGTAATGGCTGATAATAGAAGGAATATAGCAACTGTGAATGATGAGAATGATTTGCAGAAAGCCGCTGTGACAAGAATTTGACTGATGTGAACGGAAAACATGTATCATTTTTACATTGGAATGTGAATGGCCTGCTTTCTAAGTTGTCTGATAAAGCATTTGTTTCATACATAACGTCTTTTGATTTAGTTTGTTTAGTAGAAACGTTCGTTGAAAGTCTGCATTCAAATGTTTTTAGTAATCATAAAGTTTTCTCTAAACCTGCTGTTCAGTTTACAAAAACATGGAAGACGATCGGGAGGAGTTATATGTCTTGTCAAAAAGGAATTTTTGCCCTTCGTACAAGAGGTACCGACTGACCTAAATAATACCATTATGTTCAATATTTCTAAAGGTGTATTTGGTTTTTCTAAGAATGTTCTCTTTGTATGTACATATTTTACCCCCGGGAAAATTCACCATACTATGCTTTCTATGATACTGATAATGGCATAACTGATTTGGAAAATTGCCTTTCTGATGTTATGCTCAGAGTACCTGATGTGTATTACTTCTGGCTGGAGATCTAAATAGTAGAATTTCTAACATTTGTCAAGAATTTCCAACAGAAAAATGTACTTTCACTTTACACAATGGAATCCTTGTTAACAGATGTTCTGAAGACAATACATTGAACAGGTATGGAAAGCTGTTATTAAACATGTGTACCGCGTTAGATCTATGTATTTTAAATGGCGTGTGTGACGGTGACCGTCAAGGTTGTTTCACATATATTTCAGAGACAGGGAACAGTGTGAATGATTATTTCATAACTTCCTATGACATGTTTACTGTTATCAATCTATCATGCACCTCTGTGTGAATGAACGGATTGAGTCTGACCATCTACCCTAGTGCTCAATATTAACTTACTCCCTGAAGTAAAGAAATGAGAAAGGCGTTAAGTGCAACATACAGCTTCTTGATATGTATAAATGGCAAGATGAATATGCTAATATTTTCCACAATCTAATAAATAGTCGGCATGCATTATTAATGCTGGAGGAAGCTGTCAACTTGATCGATGATGATGTTAACGCTGCTTTAAATATATTTAACGCTTGTGTAAAAGAACAGGCAGATGCATGAGGAAACAAATAAGATTAAATAATATTCAGAAGGATGATTGGTTTGATCAAGAATGTCATAGAACCAAAAAAGACGTGAAGCAACTCCTTAAATATCTAGAAGGACGTTAGACGATAAAGACAGAGAGTTTATTGTAAAGCTCGAAGAGAGTATAAAAACCTTTTAAGACCAAAGAGAATGAGTATATTCTACTTTATTATGCAGTTTAGTTGACTCAATCAAAAATCAGCAAGAGTTCTGGAAGCATTTGCGCAAATATCAGTTAGACATAGTAATACTTGTAACAATATTTCTGTAAACGATTGGTATCAGCATTTCAAAGAACTTCTCGAAGACGATACTGAAGAAGACGTAGAAGAATCTGATGAAGAAGGTACTTTTCTCGATATCAATAGCGATGCAAGTTTCCTCGATTTTCCGATCTCTAGAATAGAAGTAATTTCTGCAATTAGAAAACTCAAGAACAGAAAGCTGCAGGCCCTGATGGCATAGTTGGAGAATTATATAAAAATGCTGGAAACGCCGTAATTGATTTCTTCGTCAGATTTTTTTTAAAGCACTTTTTGACAAAGGGGTATTTCCTGATAACTGGACAGAATCAATTATATTGCCTTTATTTAAGAAAGGTGAAGTCAATGATCCAAACAATTATAGGGGCATATCACTGTGTGATATAAGCAGTAAGTTATATAGTTCTATAATTAACTGTAGATTGCAAGAATGGGTTGAACATAATAATAGTACAGGTGAGTGGCAAGCGGGTTTTAAGAAAGGTTATTCAACTATCGATCAAATGTTTTACACTTTTGGCAATTATACAGAAACAGTTTTCATGGAATCGCAAATTGTACGTAGCCTTTATTGACTTCGAAAAGGCATTCGATTCAGTGTCTAGAAAACTGCTTTGGCCAATACTTCAAAAGATGGGATAAAGGGTAAGATGCATCGTTGTATTAAGAGCATGTATGATTGTGTGAAAGCAAAAGTCTGGTGTGGTGGAAATTTCACAAATTACATAGTTTGTACAAAAGGTGTTAAGCAAGGAGATGCGTGTAGCCCCGTTTTGTTTTCCTTATTTATTAACGAATTGGCACAAGAAATAATAGAGAAGGGAAGGCA
>JAFLJL010005064.1:10000-14746 GCA_018398815.1 Conus ventricosus
AGAAATGAACGCCAAAAAGTGCGCGAGATAAAACAGAAGGAATTGGAGCTTCAGAAAGAGGAAAGAGAAGCTAAAACTCTGAAAGAGGAAAGAGAAGCTAAAACTCAGAAAGAGGAAAGAGAAGCTAAAACTCTGAAAGAGGAAAGAGACGCTAAAACTCAGAAAGAGGAAAGAGAGCTAAAACTCTGAAAGAGGAAAGAGAAGCTAAAACTCAGAAAGAGGAAAGAGAGAGAGAAAGAGAAGCTAAAGCTCTGAGGGAGGACAAAGAGAGAGAAGCTCAAACTCTGAGAGAAGAGAGAGAAAGTAACCTACAAGAAAAGCAACTAGAATTAGAACGGGAACGAATCAGATTAGAAGCTCAGAGAATCGAGTCAAACCTCGGGAGAAGCCACGGAAGGGCTGTATTCACCTACTGTAAAGGGGGCTGGCGCTTCAAGATATCCTAAGCTTCCCATTTTTAATGAAAATAAAGATGACATAGATTCTTTCATTTTTCGTTTTGAAACCTATGCTCATAATCTAAACTGGAAGAAACATGAATGGGCAATGCTTTTGGGTGCACATCTCCAGGGAAGCGCGCTTAGCTTATACCATTCCATTTGTACGACAGGATTGGTAGACTATGATGAACTGAAGGATGCTCTTCTTACAAAATTTCAGTGTTCAAAAGATGGGTTCAGGGAAAGTTCCGATCATGCCGCCCTGAAAATGATGAATCATTCCCTGCGTTTTTCATTCGTCTGACTCATCTTTTTGATAGATGGGTAGATTTATCACATATTGAAAAATCATATGCTGCTCTTCGTGACCATATTTTGTCTGAACAGTTTCTACTGAGTGTCAGCAAGGATCTATCTATATTTTTGAAAGAAAGGGTTTTGAAGGACAGTCAATCCATGGTTACAACTGCTGAACATTATAGATTAGCACACCCAAACAAAAGTTTCGCTCGAACAGCCAGAGTGGACTTTGGTCTTGCAGCTGAACCTGTGTATGACAAGCCTTATACAAGCCAGCCTGGCTCCTTTTTCACTAATTCAAGGGGCTCTCAATTTACCAGGAACCTTCGCCGCTCATCTCGTAGGGGTGGACAGAAAGGTCGCATTCTGAGTACAGGTGGCTTCTATCAACAAGACAGAGACAGAACTGCCGTTTGTTTTGAGTGCAATGGTACAGGTCATTTTAAAAAGGAATGCCCGACGTATCTTAAGCGCACTACAAGGGACAAAAATGCATCCAGTGCCACTTTTTTAGGGGGTAGACAATCCATGTCTAACTCTCCTTCAAAGGTTTCTGCTGTTGGTTTCGTGGATGAACCAGCTTTGAAGGAAGATGTTCTTTGTTCAGGTTCTACTGCAGGGTATGTATTGGTTAAGTTTGTGGAGATAGGGAGATAGGAGGTTTAATATAATTCATGTATTGGAAACTAAACAATCTTAGATATGTTGCAGAATTCCAACCCAAGTCTACAGTCGTTTTATAACGGGATGAGGTATTTATGTCGTGAATGTGATGTATTCCGTTTGAAATTAACAGTTAGATAAGATGAATGATGTTTGTTCCTTCATTCAATAGTTTTACTTAGAGGTTGAATAAGGAATATGTTGCTGATGGATAACACACACACACACACACACACACGCAATCAATGTATGGTCTCTCGAAAATTGATATGCTATTGTGTGATGTTTGATGATGATGTATAGTTAATAGGACAAGCATTTATTTTACAGAAGTGTATGTTTTTGTCTATAAATTGTGTCAACTATAATTGCAAATTTATTTGAAATCATTGTGGTTGATATTGTAAGAAAGGGATGTAAAGGAAATGGTTATGACGAGGATAGTAAAAGGAAATCCTTTCTTGTAAAATGGTATTGATGAGGTTGACAAAGCGGAATTGTGCTTTTGCTGTTCTTGAGGTAGTGAATCGAAATCTTTCCTTGGATAGAGGTTCATGTAAAGGTATGGTGTCTATGTTGTGTGTTTGTCTGCTTAGGATAATAAGAATAATTTTTATGGCCTGTGGATGGACTTTGGGGAAGAGGGGGAGGTTTGGAAAAGACGAGAGGTTTCATGGCCATGGACAAAAAGGAGAGAGGAGGAACACATGTTAAAAGACTGTCACTGTGCAGGCTTCCAGTGCCAGGGACTGAGCACGGGGTCTTGGTGCCAGGAGATGGGCACAGACAAACTGTCAGGTCTTTGACAGGTTACAGGCGTGACTTCTTCCCGGAACTGGGAGAATGTCAGACAGTCAAAGAACGCCCGAGAGCTACCTCCAGAGCTGCCCGGAGTGAGGGGCGGGAGGAACAAACAAAAAAACGGTGTCTTCGCCAGGGTGGTGAATTTAACCTCTTTTCCTCTCCTCTGTCCATACCGGGGCCATAACCAAGAAAAAACTTACTCCTTTTATTAATAAAAGGGTGTGGCTTAATCAGTTTTCAATTTTAGTTTCCTTTCCATGGGAGAACGCGTTTTGTCTGATTTGGAGTGACAGAGAGTACAGATAGCAGGCACACATTCAAGCACGAACACATAATCTTTATTCTGTCTATCTGGGACTTTCTTTACAGTGTGTGTGAGAGAGAGAGAGAGAGAGAGAGAGAGAGAGACAGACAGACAGACAGACAGACAGACAGACAGACAGACAGACAGGCAAACAAACAGATAGACAGACAGACAGAGACAGAGAGACAGAAAGCAAGAGACAGACAGAGAAACGTGCCTTTTGCCTCTAGATTACTCAAACGTCAGCTGTGCGTAAGACGAACTGATTTCGATTCGCATATGTTATAAGCGAAAGGCACCCATTTTTATGAAGGGGGGTGGGGGGGGGGGGTCTGCAGGGAGAGAGAGAGGGGGGGGGGCAGTATTGAAATTACACAGCGCAAGGCTTTTTTTCTTTGATGTTGGGTAAGTATGTCACAATATGAATTTGTGAACGATCGTCCAGTCCTGCAGCACATAGCTGTGTGTCACCCTTATTGCACGCCTGTCATGCTACCTGGCAAAGCTGTTGCAGGACCTGCACTCTCATGCATTGTTCTTTGCTACATGAGTCATTCATGCATTTCTACTCTATGCTTCTATTTACACCCTCTTTGCTACATGTGTCATACGAACAGTGCTTACTGCTCGCCCACACCGCTGTCTCCAATTCTTTGTTCCATGTGTCATTCATACTACATGTGTCATTCGTTCTACATGTGTCATTCAGACAGCGCTTCTTCGCACTTCTATGTACCCCTTTCTGTGCTACATGTGTCTTACAGTCAGTGCCTCTTTACGCTTCTACTTACACCTTTTTCTGCTACATGTGTCATTCAGTCAATGCTTCTTCACGCTTCTATCTACCCCTTTCTGTGCTACATGTGCCATTCGTTCCTTACTACATGGGTCGTTCAGATGGTGCTGCGCTTCACTTTTATTTACCCCTTTGTTGCCCCATTTGTCATTCAGACAGTGCGTCTCTACACTTCTCTCCCTGAGTCGTAGCCACGAGACCCTCTTCTTCAATTCATCATCCTTGTTGTTAATTCATTTATCCATCAGCTTAAAATCATGCGTAGTGTGGTCTCAAAACTTAGCGGATGTGGTGTAGCGTATATGGACTAGTCCGCACGCGGTGACGCCTCCTTGATGAAACCGAAACTATCAACCTCCTCTTTGCTACACGTGTCACGCAGACACTACTACCATACACTCCTACCATTCTTCGCAAGGTGTGTCATTGAGGCGCTCACACTGCACATTATATGTCATGTTCTCAGCTTTGCGCGCCATTCAGTGCGCTACTATAGACTATACACTATCTCTTACCATTATTTTCTTCGTCCGTTCATTCAGACAGTCCTATAGTACACATCTGTCTACTTCTGACTGTACATGCGTCATTCGGACAGGGTACCATTTATCTCCCTTTACTGCATGTGTCATTCAACCAGTCACTATGAGTTCCTCTGTCCAGGCGGAAAAGTGTCAACGGTGTTCGTAACGCCTTTTAGCCGACGCATTAATAACGCTTCATTAAAAAAAAAGTCAGGAAAGGGAAGAAACGGAATAGATACTATCAATGCATTGCACTATTGTTTTCTAAGCAACATTCTTGGTCGGGTGATAGAGGTGAGGGGGGGAGGGTGAAGGGGTGTGGGGGGGGGGGACAGTAGTGGCAGGGAAGTTGTTTGGCAGCTTGAAGGAGCTGCAGACAACAAAAGTCTTTGTGCAAGAAGCTGACAACGCCATGGGGGGAGTAAAAAGTAGCTGACAACGCCATGGGAGGAGTAAATGAAAAGAAGTAGATTCGAACTGGAGAGAATCTTCGTGCAAACATAGACATCCAACTGGGGTGCACAGTCATGTTCACAAAAGTCCACATTGGCGAGTCTGCAGGGTGCCCGTGAGGCACAGCCCCAATGACTGTGGAACACTGCCTGCAGGACTGTCCCACACATAAAAGGCTGAGAGTGGAGACCTTGCCTGCCAGCACATCGACGAGGGAGGAACTCCGTGGACCTCTGGAAGGCCTCCACCGTACAGCAGCCTTCGTCAGTGCCTCTGAGGTTCCTGTCTGAGTATAGTATAGTAGTAGTAGAGTAGTAGTAGTAGTAGTGGTATAGTAGTAGTGGTGGTGGTGGGTGGTAGTAGTAGTAGCATAGTAGTAGTAAGAAGAGAACAACAACAACAACAACATCATCAACAACAACAACGACAACAGCAACAACAGCAACAACAACAACAAACCTG
>JAFLJL010005065.1:0-2500 GCA_018398815.1 Conus ventricosus
GGGGACGGGGGCCAATGGAGCATCTCCCACAGGGAGGGGCCCAAAAGGGCTTCCCAGAGACGGGGGCCCAAGGGAAATTTCACAGGACGGGGGCCAATGGAAATTCACAAAGGGGGGGGAAAATGGGCTTCACAGAGACGTGGGCCAAGGGAACTTCACGAGACGTGGGCCAAGGAATTTTCACAGGAGGGGCCAATGGAACTACAGAGACGTGGGCCAATGGAACTTCACAGAACGGGGCCAATGGAACTTTTTCCAGAGACGGGGCCCCTGGAATTTAAAGGGGCGGGGCCAATGGAACTCACAGAGACGGGGGCCCAAATGGAACTTTTTCACAGAGACGGGGGGCCAATGGAACTTTTTCACAGAGACGGGGGCCCAATGGAATTCACAGAGCGGGGGCCAATGGACCTTCTTCTAGAGACGGGGGCGGGAACTTCACGAACGTGGAAAGGGAAATTCTTCACAGAGGGGACGTGGGCCAAGGGAACTTCACGAGAGTGGGGCCAAATGGAACTTTTACAGGAGTGGGGGGGATTTTTTTTTTTTTTTTTTTTTTTTTTTTTTTTTTTTTTTTTTTTTTTTAAAAATTTTTTTAATTTGTTTAAATGTATTATAAAGGAGCAATGTGTAATAAGAAATAAGAAAGAAAGAATCCAAACATGTGAATTAAAATTAATGCAAAATTATCTAATACGACAGAGAGAGTGAGAGAGAGAGGAGAGAAGAGAGAGAGAGAGAGAGAGAGAGAGGTGGATGTATCAAGAAAAATCATGCTGACAGGAATTTTTCCACATCATTATGTTGGCAAAATATTGAAATCAGGCCTCTAATTAATGCACAAAAAGTGTTCATTTACACACTCATCTTACACTTTTAAATCTATTAGTGCAACTTGTTTTTGAAAAGAAAAGAAAGAGAAAAGGATAAATGTTAAACAGTATCCATAAGGTCTGTATGCCAGCCATCTGGTCAAAAAATCTGCATGGTTAATTTCAAATATGCAATATGTTCCTCAATTTTGTATCTAAATTTTAATTTGTTATGATACTTGTATTTGTGGCAGGGTGTTGTTTATTTTACAAACGTATATGTAATACTTCGCAAATAGTATTATAAAGTAAAAAGACGGTGTCACCCACAATCGTATTGTCATAGCCAAATAGTACGAGTACTTCTGTCAAAAGGACATTTTCAGCATTCAAACATTTTTCTTTCATTAAGCCAATGAGAGCATTCCAAAAAACTTGTACATGGTGACATTTCCAAAACATATGGTCAATGCTATCTTTGGAGTGCTGCAAAAACTACAGTTATTACTTTCAACAATTCCAATCTCCTTTAAAACAACATTGTGCATAAACACCTGTGTAATATTTTCAGTTGAAACCACTGCAGCCTTACATCACGTATCTTATGCGCGTGCAAAAAACAGGATTTCCAATCATTTTGAATCAACAATTTCATGTCCCATTTATCACAAGGCCAATGGAACTTCACAGAGACGTGGGCCAATGGAACATCACAGAGACGTGGGCCAATGGAACTTCTTCACAGAGACGTGGGCCAATGGAACTTCACAGAGACGTGGCCAATGGAACTTCACAGAGACGTGGGCCAATGGAACTTCTTCACAGAGACGTGGGCCAATGGAACTTCACAGAGACGTGGCCAATGGAACTTCACAGAGACGTGGGCCAATGGAACTTCTTCACAGAGACGTGGGCCAATGGAACTTCACAGAGACGTGGGCCAATGGAACTTCACAGAGACGTGGGCCAATGGAACTTCACAGAGACGTGGGCCAATGGAACTTCACACAGGACGGGGCCAATGGAGCTCACAGAGTGGGCCTATGGAACTTCACAGAGACGTGGGCCAAGGAACTTCACAGAGGACGTGGGCCAATGGAACTTCACAGAGACGTGGCCAATGAACTTCTTCACAGAGACGTGGGCCAATGGAACTTCTTCACAGAGACGTGGGCCAATGGAACTTCACAGAGACGTGGGCCAATGGAACTTCACAGAGACGTGGGCCAATGGAACTTTCACAGAGACGTGGGCCATGGAACTCACAGAGAGTGGGCCAAGGAACTTCACAGAGAAGGGGCCAATGGAACTTCAAAGACGTGGGCCAATGGAACTTCACAGAGAGTGGCCAATGGAACTTCACAGAGAGTGGGCCAATGGAGCTTCACGGCGGGGCCAATGGAACTTCACAGAGACGTGGCCAATGGAACTTCACAGAGACGTGGGCCAATGGAACTTCACAGAGACGTGGGCCAATGGAACCTCGGAAATTCAGAATTGTGTTGATTACTCAGTCTCTTCGTGACAGTTTCATCAATGAATTTTGATTTTATGAAAAGGGACGCCTTTATTAAATAAAGGACGCAAGGTCACATACACCTATGATTACCTGGCAGCACTAACAGAATCATGGTTGGTGCACAGATTCATACATTACCTAAGTTCTGCAGTAAGAACAAAACCCGTTT
>JAFLJL010005065.1:10000-14472 GCA_018398815.1 Conus ventricosus
TGAATGGGGGTACTTGAGTACTAAAACAACATTATTTTATCATGAACTGGTGGGTACTTAAAATGACTAAAAGAACATTTTTGGTCATGAACTGGGTACTTTAAAGTGACTAAAAGCAACATATTGATCATGAACTGGTGGTACTTTAAATTTACTAAAAGCAACATTTTTGTATCATGAACGGGGGTACTTAAGTGACTAAAAAACTTATTGTTTATGAATGGTGGGTCTTTAAAGTGACTAAAAGCAACATTATTACGAACTGGGTTTTTTTCACACAGGGAAGGATTGGTTTTAGTGGTGTAGACATTTTAAAATTTCTTTTTTTCTTCACTCGTCCAATTTGCCGTGGAATAAAAATGTTTTCCCAATAGGGCTGAAAATGTTTTCTGTGTCTTATGCAAAAAGTCTTCTTAAAAGTGTTTAGAGGCTTTTTATTGCAATACTTGTGTCAAACAGCATAACGAATGAGTGCCAACAAGATTTCCTTCACAAGGAACCCGTACTATTCAGGAGTAGATCCACGCCCCAAAAAATTTAATTTTGGGGAAAACAATCGTTTCCCCCGTCAATAGGCCCATACGTAATTTATACCTCGGTTAAGATAGTTAAATCTAAATTAGATTATTTTATAAAACAAAAATCTATTGAGCTGGTTTTTAAAAATATCTGTACTTAGTGTAAATAACGTTTCAGGGGAAAAAAGTAACATATGGGCGAGTATTGCCTTATTCATCTTCATATTTTTGCTATTGTTCTGAAACACCATGGGACAAACCTTTTTAAAGAATGGCCTTAAATTCAAAACCATTTAATACCCCTCTCTGTGTGTCTCTATCAGCTGCCTCTCTCTCTTCTTTCTCCTTTTTTCCTCTCTTCCTCTCTTTTCCTCCTCTCCCCCTTCTCTCTCTCTCTCCTCTTAAAAGGTTTACATTGAATGAAAAACCCCGATGAGCAGAAAAGCCAACAGCTTTTTCTGGGGTTTTAAACCTGAGAGTAGTTAAAGCGATGATACTAATTTACTTTTAAAACGCTGGCTTAATTTGTAAAAAACAAATAAATTTCATTTATGCTGACAATAAAAAAGGACTTTGTAAACTTACACCTTTTTTACATGGACGACCAGGTCTGGTGCCAGCGAGAATCACCGACAGAACCAATTATGCAGGAGGACAGATAGAATCACACTGACAGAATCCAATTATGCAGGGATGGACGATGAGAATCACACTGACAGAACCCAATTATGCGGGGAGGGACAGATGAAAAACCACTGAAAACCCAATCTGCAACGGACAGATACTGACTCAAATTTTCAACCACAAACGTAAAAAATTTTAAAAAAAACACCACAACAAACATCTATAAGAAAAAATAGCGTTAAAGTTAAAAATTTCCTACTGGATTCACCACCACACTTATGGCTGTTCAAAGGTAAAAAAACAGTTTTTTTTAATGGGGAATTCTGTCAGGGCACACACGGTTTTATTCCACTGAAATTTTGCATTTTGGGAAAACATTCTCCGGCGTCCATCTGATGAATCCTGTATGTGTCCTTTCAAATCAGCGCACGATCAACCCAAATTACTGCAGGAATACCATAACGATTTCGTTTGACTAGAATAAGAAAATCCCCCTCAAGATCTCTCCTCTCTCTCTCTCTCCTCCTCTTCTCTGATGCGAGCGGTGACGTGTGTGTGTGTGGTGTGTGTGTGTGTTTGTGTGTGTGTGTGCGCGTCGTGCGTGCGTGCGTGCGGGTGCGTGGTGGTGCGTTGTGGGTGGGTGTGTGTTGGGGTTGTGGTGCGGTTTTCTTTCCCTTAAAATTTTTATATGTGGTGTTATCAAGTGGGTATAGGGAAAAACCATACCCTTTAATAAGGTATGGAAATGAACCACGGGTGCTTTAAAAATCATGGGTTTCACAAGTCGCGCGCGCGCGCGTGGGGGCGCGGTATATATAAAATATATAAAATATATATATTATATTTAAAAATATCCAAAAGAAAAAAAACACAAGAACAACAACTGTTTGGTTTTTAAAAGAAATTTTGGGTTTTTTTGCCTTCGTGCAATGACATCCTCCCTGATGCCCGAGGTAAGGGAGTGAGGGAAGAACCTAAAAATTTTTCAATATGACGTAATATAAACAAATTACTACTAAAAATGATACGAAATCGACAGAGTGTCACAGGATCTTCGATGGAAGGAACTGTGTGTGTGTGTGGGTGTGTGTGTGTTGGTGTGTGTGTGTGTGGGTTGCGTGCGTGTGGTGTGTGGGGTTTTTTTGGTGTGTGTTGGTGTGTGTGGGGGTGTGGTGTGTGTACGTGCATTATGGTGTGGCGTTGTGTGTGTTGTGTGTGTGTGTGTGTGTGTGTGTGGGGGGTGGTGCGTCCGCGTTGTGTGGGGTGTGTGTGTTGTGTGTGTGTTGTGTTTGTGGGTGTGTGCGCGCGCGCGCGCGCGCGCGTGCGGTGCATGCGTGATGTGCGGTTGTGTGGTGTGTTGTGTGGTGTGGTGTGTGTATTTTTTTCAATTTAAGGGGGTTTCCGTTATGTGGTCTAGACACACAAAATAGAAAAAGGGCAGCGCACTAAAAACATACCAAGTACATCCAAAAAAGATACAACTCTCATCTCTTTACAGGATGTAAAACCCCCGAGTCAATGTCTTGTCCATAGATTGAGGACTTACAAAAATTTTTCACCGGGGGAAGATTCACAAAGCAAAAAAATTTTTTTTTAAAAAGAAACAGTTAAAATTTTGTATTTTTCTGCATTTTGGGTATTTTTTTTTCGCCACAGCTGTATTTTATGTCTTTTTGTAAATTTTTTTTTTTTAAAAACCTTTTTAAGTTTAAGTCTGTAGACCAGGAGGTCATTGACCTTACAAAGTTGTGTGGGGTTGGTTGGGGTGTGTGGTTGTGTTTTTGTTGTGTGTGTTTGTGCGGCGTGCGTGCGTGCTGCGTGCTCGTTTTTTGTGTGGGGTGTGTTGTTTGGTGTGTGTGTGTTTTTGTGTGTGTGTGTGTTTTTGGGAAGGAGACAGAGACAGAGAGACAGTGAGATGTTTTTTTAAAATCATCCCATAACTTTAAAATATGTGTTGTTTTCAGGATGCCCCCCCCCCCCCGCCCCCAACCCCCACTCCACACCCAAAAAAAAAAAAAAAAAAAAAAAAAAAACAAACAAAAAAAGGGTGGGGGGGGGGGGTTTTTAAACACGTCGTTCAGGTCATCCAGGGGGAGAAGCACAATTTCCGCCCCAAAAAAGACGGCGAAGCAGCGCCCCTGGAGAAACAACCCGGCCCCCCTGATAAAACGATGGCCAAATCAGCCCCAGAAGCATCGGCCCCACAACATAACGACAGAAAAACACCCTGTTTGATAAGTATTTAGGCCCCGCTGCAAAAACGAGGAAAAAAATGTTTCCAAGAAAAACATCCCCGACCCGCAAACGCGGGGAAAACATGCCCCCACAGGGGGAAAACACTCCGAATCCACAACAAAAGACAGCAAATGTTCTCTACATGGAAGTTCCAGGCCCACAACAAACGATGGCAAAAACATGTTGCCAAGAAGCATCCGGGCTCCACAACAACGTGGGGGAAGAAAGCAGTCACAGGAAAAAATACTCAGGCCCCAACAAAAAAGATGGGGACGACATCTTGCCAAGGGGAAAATACTGGGGCCCACAACAAAAATGGCGCGAAATTTTGTCACAGGAGAAGCTTTTGGGGCCCCCCGACAAATGCTGGGGGAACATCTTTGCATAATTACATATAAATGTGGTTTGTGTGTGGTGTGTTGTGGTGTGGTGGTGTGTGGGGGGTGGTGTCCCTTTTTTGGTAACGAAAAAAAAAAAACACCAGCAGAACACACAGCACTAACATGGATAGAACGAAAAAAGCTCGAAGGCACCCCCACCCGTCCTCTCTCTCTCTCTCTCTTTGCTTGTGCGATTTTTTTTTTCTGTACGTTTGTTGTTTGTGCACGCGAGTATACGTTAAAAATTTTCCCCTTTCTTGTGAAAGTATCTGCGAATAGTACCTCATGCATTTTGCATGTGTACACGCCTCGGCGTGCGCACGGCAAGTGTTTGGTGTGTGTTGGGGGGTTTTGTGTGTGTGTTGGTGGTGTTTGTGTTGTTGTGCGCGGCGCGCGGAAAGTATGTTGGGGAGTATTTAAAATTTATATATAATATATTATTAAAATATAATATAAAAAGAGAAAGACAGAGAGGAGAGAGGGAGAGAGAGAGAGAGGAGAGGAAGAGAGAGGAAACCCACCGACCGACCGACAACAGACAAAAGAACAAGACGACGAAACAGAGAACAGAGGAGACAAGGGGCAATAAAGACAAAGACAGATAGAGAAAAGTGGGGTGTTAGTTTATTAGTTCTTTAGTTTAACGTCTAGTCACTGTAAGTGTTTTTAGCGAAAAAAAAAAAAAACCCCACCAAAAAAACAACAAAACGGGGGA
>JAFLJL010005066.1:0-15269 GCA_018398815.1 Conus ventricosus
AATAAAAATGTATAACTTTTCTATCTTCTAACTTCTCCACACAGAAAGCGTTTGACGTCATTCGTTGTAAATGATTCTCGTAATATGGCGAAAAATGTAAATAACTTTTCTCATTCTCCCACAGGGAAACGTGAAGTGGAGAAACCCCACATTCTGCTGACAGTATCATGTTCATTAAAAAAAAAGATAAAAAAAGAAAACTGATTTTGAAACAGATCTACTACTTACCAACAGCTGCATATAATACAATGCTGAGTATGATGGAGATGGATATAGATAATGGATGACAATGATAAATTCAAGTTTGGGATGGTGGACATGGAAAGTGTGTGAATTGCTTAATACCATTTTTCTTCCTCTAGGACCTGGAGTCACGCCATAGATGCTGATGAGGTGGGTTTGGGGTGAAGGTATAACTGGTAATCTTCTGCACTGTGTGCTCTGATATCCTGTCATTAATTAAACAATGCATACAGGAAACTTCCACATGATCTACAGGAAGGAAATTGTGGCACTGACCTGATGGTGGTTCTGGTTCTTCAGCGACATCGATTTCAGTCTTTACCTCGACATCACCAGATGATCAGGGAACGCCATAGTGTCACATAGTCTGTAGACACAGTTACATTTGACTTTTTTTTTTAAACACACACACACACACACATGCACACAACACATGATCTATTCCTCTCTCTCCCTCAAGCATGCACACACTTGACAAGCATGCACACACTTGAACTTGGAATTTACTCTTTTTACCTTTTCTTCTGTTAATCTGCTGTACTAACAATATTGTCCTCCACCAATGTTCTTCTTGCTATTGATTTGGTCTAGATTTCTAGTCAACGTCTGGTTACACTGGACTGATTTGTCATGTACTTTTGTTCAGCTTCAATAAAAACTGGCTCAGGCTGTCATCAATCATAGAAAAAAAAAGCACATGTATGAATTAATAAGTAATTACTATTTTGCAAATCGCATGCATGCACTGTTGCAGTCCCTTGATTCTATTTCTAACCATAGTTTTAAGCAACAATGAAATTGAAAGATGACAAGATGAAGAAGGCACTCATTGCTAAAAAAAAAAAAAAAATCACAATAAATGAACCCCAATGACAGCGATGCACAACTTCCACTGGCTGGATTATTTTCAGTTCACTGATCCAATGTGCAGTGATCACTTGGTGCCAGCAAGTCTGTATCTGTATAGGCTACGCAACCACCCCCTGTCACACTGACACTTCTTCTTCTTCTTCTTCCTAAAAACACTGGTTCACTCAAAAAACGAGTAGGTCACCAGCGCGCATGTTAAAAAGTAAAATAAAATAACATAAAACAGTGCGACTCAGACTGTTGGCCCCTGGAGCAAATTTGGCAACAAGGGGTCGCACTCGATATTCAAGAAGTTAAAAGCAATGGCCAAACTCAGGCCCAGGCAATAGTAAAACATCTGGGGAAGTAAAAATAGAAACTTATCAATATGCAGATCTCAAGACTGTTGAATCAATTTGTTTTTTAAAAGAGATTGCATTTGTGGCAATCTTGATGGCACCCGGCAGTGAGTTCCACAGCCGTACAGAACTGGGATAAAAAGAATGTAAGTGGCTGCCAATATTTGATGCAGGTATGGTATAACATTGACCGCCACTCCTGGTGCTACTTTTATTCAATACTAGTTGTTCCATTGAATATCAATTACTTTAGCTCTGCCTTTGAAGAAGATGTTAAGTTTGATAAAAGCTCTTCTCTCTTCTAAGGGTTTCCATTCTAATTTCCTCATGTTCTTCCTAGTATTCCCCTTTTCTCTGATGTGGTTCCCTGTTACGAACCGTGCTGCTCTCTTCTGAATCTTTTCGAGGTTATCAATATCCTTTAGATGGTAAGGATCCCAAACTGAGCAACCATATTCCAGTACTGGTCTAACCAGTGTTTTGTAGCAGTTGTCTTTAACCTTTTGGGGGATCATTGATATTCCTGTATAAGAAAGCTAAGATGTTATTTGCTTTCTTACTTTACTAAATTTTACAATTTAGTAATTTTTCTTTCCATTTGAGACGATTATCTATAATCACGCCTAAATTTTTTGCAGCATTAGTTTCTTTAAGAATAGTATTATGGATGGAATAATCTGATCTAATTGGTGAGCGTTTGTTAAAATATACGCAACACTTCGCATTTTTGGGGGATGAAATTCCATTTTCCATGTTCTTTCCCACTCTTGTAAAGCGTTTAGATCTTCTTGTAGAATGCGTGTATCATTCTTGCTTCTAATTGTTCTATATATATACTAAACTGTCATCCGCAAAAAGCCTTATAGTAGTTCCAGGAGCGAGATTTCTACTTATATCATTTATATAAATTAAGAAAAACAAGGGCCCCAGAACCGTTCCCTGTGGTACACCTGACAAGACTGGTTTACAATGGGATGACGACCCTTCCACAACAACTTTCTGCGTTCTCCCAACGAGGAATGATCTAGCCCATTTTAGCAAAGAACCGCCAATGCCAATGTGTTCTAATTAAGCAGCAGGCCCTCATGGTCAACCTTATCAAAGGCTTTAGAAAAGTCTAATAAAATTGCATCTATTTGCTGTCTGTTGTTAAGACAGTTATTAAATCATTGAGAGTTGTTATAAGTTGAGTCTCACAACTCCTTCGCTGTCTAAAACCCTGCTGGGCGTTATTTAAGAAGTCATATTTGTCAAGATGGTCCATTATGCTACTATATATGTGTTCAAGTAGTTTAGCTGATATGGATGTAAGAGATACAGTTCTATAGTTCTCTGCTTTTGTTTTGTCAACCCCTTTTTTAATAAGGGAACAATGCTCGCATCTCGCCACTCATCAGTATTACTCCTTGGTCAGTGAAGCTTGGTAAAGTAGGTTTGGTTTTACCTCACTCAATTCATTGGCACATAATTTTAAGAGCTTGCCAGGAACGCCATCGGGGCCAGTAGCTTTGTTTTCATTGATGTTGGTCAGTAACTTAAATACTCCTGCTTTGTTTACTTTGATGTTATGCATTTCAGGGAGTTTTATCATCATCTTTTAGTCTAACGTTAATTAAAGGTTTGGGATTTGAGAAAACTGAACAAAATGCTTGTTTAGTAAGTTTGCTTTCCCTTCAGGGTCCTGTATTAGGTTATTCTGGTTGTTTCTCAGGTCTGGAATCCCAATGTTGTCCTGTCTCTTACTCCTTATGTAATATACCATAATTTCTTGTTTTGATGATCACCTTCTGAAATCATCGAATTAACTGTGGTTTACTGGCTTTTAACAACTGCTGAATGTTACCAAATGTGTTAAGAAGGACTGCGAAGCCATCGATTCTGATGTAAAGATAGTTACGCTATAGTTGTATGTTCTATAATAAGAGTTTTACAACTTCCCAGTTGGAACATCACACACGTGTTCAGCAAAACTTCTGATCCATCTTCATGAACTTAAGCTTCTTCTTTCCAGATGGGAGTTTAACCCTGCCCCGTGCTCGCAGTCTTGAAGTACTATTTATGCACACAGTTGCATGCATTGTGTATTTCGTGTAGCCGGTACTCACCCGTCTTGAGGACATGAGCATCGGGATCTTTAAGTCAGTGTATGATCTTTAGTGCATGTGACACAGACTATACCTCGGTTTATAGTCCAAATTCCGAACGACTATATGCTTGCTTCTCATCCAATGACGCTCACAACAAACTAGAAAAACTTTCAATACTTTTTTTTTCTCTCTTGCACATCGAAATTAACAACAACAAAAAATCCGAAGGAAAGACAGACGTACATTATGATTTATCCCCTTCCGGCTCTCTCTCTGTTTTTCGGTCGTAATCTCGACAGATACATTAAAGCATACACAAGGGAAACAACTAGGCTGGAAATTACCACTAGGGATCCATCTACAGTCACATATAAATAACAAACTGTCACACCTGGTGGTCTGTTGAGTCCCGAAGATTTCTAATTTACCCCCTCGTTCTTTTCCTACTTTTTTTTTCGTAACGTCGCACGTTCATCAGGTTGATTTTTATGGTACGTATTTATAAGCGTGACAAAACATCATGTGTGACCACTTGTCGCATCTCTTTTTTTTAAAAACACGCGCGTATTTACCTAACTCATTTTTGAGTGCACCCCGCTTTTACATTAAGGAAGAAGAAGAAGAAGGAAGAGAGAGAGAGAGAGAGAGAGAAGAGAGAAGAGAAAGAGAGAGAGAGACGGTGGTAACCAGCCAAGCAAGTCCCGTAAAAAAAACAAGATGCAAATTCTTATAGACATACTCCCAGTTTACTTGAATAGGCGTGAATATTCCATCAAAGAGGAAAAAACCCATTGGGGCCATTATAGCCGTAAGTAACTCTATTCTAAAAACATCGGCAATCATCTGTGACCCTGTAGTAGCTGCCAGGGCGACAACCGGTGGCCCCCGTCATGAAGATGCTTACCTTAAACACTGTACGGCTTGAGCCTGATGAATAAATACACTTGAATCTTTACCTGATGTGCCTCTACTTCATCTGGCGACGAGGAGGCTGGCTTTCGGACACTCAAAGAGTTCGCACTTGAGAAGGGGAAGATGGGGGCAGATACGGAGAACTTTAGAATATTATTTCGTGGCGAATGACATTGGTGAAGGATAACAAGAAGAGAGCAGAGTTATTTTTGAGTGCGTGTGGAGAGCTACAACAAACTCAAGTGCGATTTGCTCGCTCCAGGCCCCAAAACCAGGCACCAAGACATTTGCGGAACTGAAAACATCGTTCGAAATCATCTCAACCTAAACCGTCAGAAATCGTTCAGAGATCAAGTTCACACGCCGTTCACGTCACGAGCAGGATCGATAGCAAAGTAGTATCGCAGTACGTAATCTGTCCCGCAAGATTGTAAACTTTGGCGAGTCACTTGGTTCGATATTGAGGGACAGATAGTCTGTGGCGTACCAATAACCCATTCAACAACGCTTATTGTCTGAGAAAGACTGACCTTTTGAGAGGGCGTTTGATGTCGCCATGGCTATGGAGTCGCAGAAAAAGACTGCTGTAATCTGCAAGAAAACGCTTTGGGGCCAAAAATGGGGAAAGTCAAAGCACAGTAGCATCGACAAGAGAAGATCACAAGATATAGAGTTGATGTCAAAGCAGTTGAAAAGAGGCTCGTTTATGAAAGATCCTTGAATGTTGTACTGTAAAAAGAAAGGTCATCCATCAACGTGAATGCAGATCGATTTTCGTGCTGAACGAGAACGACTCAAGAGGGACATACGAAAGCTACCCAAATTCCCGTGGACCCATCAAAAAAAGTGGAGGACGAAGAAGCTGATTTATTTTCAGTGTTTCACAAGGTGGGACAAAGAAAAGCCATACATGGCCACAGGAACTGGATGCTTCGCCAAGAGATGGGAGATTGATACGGGGCCTCGGTGACGGTGATCAATGAAGAGACATTTATAAAAGATTAGACACAGGGTTCTTTTCCAATGAAGCATCCAACCGAAGATTAAAAAAAACGACACAGGTAAAGAATTCGGGTTGGGGGCCCCCAATGCTCAGTGACATACACAGAGTACACCAAGGATCATCGAGGGATGTGGTCAAAGGACCTGGACATGTTTACAGGGCAGACTGGCTGAAAAACATTCAAATGACTGGCCCGAGGATTGGTGCCAACGTGACATAAGGCACTAATACTGATCCAGAACTGAAAAAATTCTGCATAGGCATCAGAACTCTTCGAAAGAGTAGAGCACTATCACAGGTGTTAAAGCCAACATTTTTGTGGACCCAGCAGCCCCAACCACGTTACTTCAAACCACGGCCATTGCCTTATGCGCTACGTGAAAATAGTCCAAGAACTGGATAGTTAAGCAGAGTGCACTATTGGAAAGTGCAATTTTTCAGACCTGGGCCGGGCACCACGTAGTTACAGCTGAAGCCAGACCAGAGTCTCCGCATCTGTGGCGACTATAAGTAACGAAACGCATGTCCAAGTTAGATAACTACCCACAAATTCCCACAACAGATACCTGTTGGCGGAACTCAGTGGAGGAACAGTTTTTCTCCAAATAGGACTAGACACAGCCTACCAACAGCTGAAGGGAGGAGGACTCCAAAAATTCACCACCATCAATACTCAACCAGGGCCTTTACCCGCTACAACTGACTGCCTTATGGGTGTCATCAGCACATATTTTTCAAGCTTTACAAGAAAACCTGCTGATAGGACTGCCAAGAGTCTATGTTCCTTCCATTGACGACATCTTAGTGTCAGAAACCGCGAGAAGAACACTTGAAGATGCTGGCGAACATGTTTACAAAACTGAAAGAGGCGGGGCAAGCTGAAGAAGAATAATGTGATTTTCCTCGGCCAGTGAGGTTATCTACCTGGGTCTCAAGAATCGACCAAAAGGGTAGCCCCCCGTGCCAGAAAAATGGTTTAGGCTATTGAGGAGATGCCCAAACCTAGATGTCAAACAACTACAGGCCCTAATCTGGCATGGGAAACTTTAACGCCAGATTCCTACCCAACCTGTCTACAGTGCTGGCCCCCCTGTACTCTCTGCTCAGAAAGGCGTGTCTTGTACTGGGAAGAACTGCAAGGAAATGCTGTTAGAGTCCAAAAAACTACTACGTTCACCCCAATACTGTCCATTTTTGATCACTAAAGACATCATTCTCTCCTGTGACGCCTCAAACTACGGCTTGAGCCATGATATCACACCGGATGAGGATGGCACGAGAGACCATGGCATTTGCATCCAGGACATGAACAGTGCAGAGAAAAACCTACAGTCAGGTGGAAAGAACACTGGGCCATAGTTTACGGAGTGAAGAAGTTCCCCAGTATTTTGTATGGTCAAAATTTGACATTTATACAGACCCAAACCATTGTTGGGGCTTTTTGGGCAGAATAGGACAAATCCCCACATGGTCGCGCACGCCGAATTCAGCCGCCTGGGACAGTAACCTTGGCAGCATCTGATACACCTGAATTCAAGAGGGCGGAAACAACAGCAATGCTGATGGCCTCAGCAGATTGCCACTCGAGACGACAACAGAAACAGAGCCTGAACCAGGGGAGATCATTCTCCTATGTGGGCCTCAAGAGGATCAAGTGGAGACCATGCCTTCACGCCAGCCAGATTCGTCAGTGACCGACATCGGCCCAGTGCTTGCACAAGTAAAACGCTTCGTCCTTGAAGGGCTGGCCTGAAAACCATCCAGACCAGAGCATTCAGACCAACTTGGCCCGGAAAAACGGAACTGAGCCTCCTGGATGGCTGCCTGCTGTGGAACCTCGGGCTGTAGTAACCACCGACAAGCGTCACATTTTTGCTACAGGACCTACAAGATGCACATCCATGAAGACTCGAAGAAGAACTTGGCGAAAGATCGTATCTGGTGCCGAACATGACAGTGAAATCGAAGCTACTGTGAGAGGGAGGTCAGATCTTCAGAGTCTTCGAAACCTACCCACAGTGCTCCTCACATCCTTGGAATGGCCGACCGCCCATGGACCGACTACACCGCGGGACTACGCGGGTTCCCTTTCTAGGGAAGATGTTCTTAGACATCATAGATACCCCACTCTTAAGTGAGGACACAAACCCAATGAACACATCCACATACAAGCGCAACCATTGAAAAAATGCGGCCAGTCCTTTCACTCTCACGGTTTGGCCAGAAAACCTGGTCACAGACAATGGGGACTTGTTTTTCCAGTGAGGAATGCAAGAGTCATGCTCAAAAATGAGTATGACAAATGTGAAGTCAGCACCCTATCATCCGTCTACCAACGGACTACTGAACGGGCTGTTCAGACATTGAAGCAAGGCCTGAAGAAATGACGAGCGGTTCGATAGAGACTCGAGTTGCCCGATTTTGTCACATACGGGTTACCCCTCAGACAACCACAGCTGTCACCAGCATAACTCCTGTTCAATAGGAAAGTGAGGACACCTGGACCTTAAACCACCTAGCGTGGAGATGCGGCTCGCCCAGAGGCAGCTGCAACAGAAACTGAACATGATCTTGCTGACAAGAGAAACTTGTTTGGGGGATCTGGTGTACATCAGAACTTTTCGGTGGGCCGGAAGTGGTTGCCAGGATAGTGGTGCAAAGGCTACAGACCCCTGTCTTACCTGGTTCATGTGGGGAAACGGCCGTCATCTGAAGCACATGTCGCCACGTACCTGTCTCGGCCAGCAACCAGGGGATGTCTCAGGAGCCCAGACAACCAGTTTGTCAGCCGGGAGCTTGAATATTCTACCTGCAGTGACACACAAGCCAAGGACATCATTGCAGCGTCCCCCTGGGTGACCAACCAGAATCTGCCACGCCGCTGCCACAACACCAGGACCCAGGTGGAGAGGCGACACAGCACCAAAGACACCGCAGGACCGGGACCCAGTATGAGAGCCTACAGGCAGCACCAAGACACCGCGGACAGGAACCCAGCAGTGGGGAGACGAGGGCATACAAGACCGCCGCAGAACCATTAGTCACGCATTTGGAGGGGCTGCAGCACAAAGTTCCGTGCCTAATCCCGCCTTCTTGGCCAGTCGTCACCGGAGACTACCGCACGTTTCAAAGACTATGTTGTGAAGACGTTCAGAGATGTCTGGACCAGATGGAGCCCACCTCAGGATTGATACAACCTTCAGATGGAAAGGCAGAACAACTATAATGTTAATTAACATTTTTTTTTTCTTCTTCTCGTTTGTTTACTTTGGAGAGTCCAAAATACTGATTTATTATTTTATGTCAATTTGAAGATTTCAAAACTGAGATCGAGATAGCCAACCGACACATTTTCCGTTCATATTATTTGTATGACCTGTTAGGGTCTTAATAGGGGGGGGGGGGGGGGGGGGGGTATAGTGAAGTAGAGCCACTCAGGTAAAGATTCAGTGTATTTATTCATCAGCTCAAGCCGTACATTGTTTACAGGTCAGCCATCTTCGATCGGGCGCCCCCACCCGGTTGTCGCCCCTGGCATCTACTACAGACCCATAATGAACAAATGTAAGATCCTTGAAAACAGAGAAATGAAGATCTAGTTGCAAAGCGAGACGACTGCAGGCGGAATCTAAACAAATCTTAAATAAATGTTAGCGAACTGCCAAAGAAACGTGGACAAACGAGTCACAAGACAAAACACAACGCGTTTTCGACCTCTTAGGTCTTCGCGGGTGATAAATAAACGAATAAAACAACGAAAATTCACTTAGCTTTGATCGCTTCAGGTCGCTTAGGGTTCTTCTTCTTCTTCTTCCTAAAACACTGGTTCACTCAAAAACGAGTAGGTCACCAGCGCGCATGTTAAAAAGTAAAATAAAATAACATAAAACAGTGCGACTAAGACTGTTGGCCCTGGAGCAAATTTGGCAACAAGGGGTCACACTCGATATTCAAGAAGTTAAAAGCAAATGGCCAAACTCAGGCCCAGGCAATAGTAAAACATCTGGGGAAGTAAAAATAGAAACTCATCAATATGCAGATCTCAAGACTGTCGAATCAATTTGTTTTTTAAAAAGAGATTGCATTTGTGGCCAATCTTGATGGCACCCGGCAGTGAGTTCCACAGCCGTACAGAACTGGGATAAAAAGAATGTAAGAGCTGTCAATGTTTGATGCAGGTATGGTATAACATTGACCGCCACTCCTGGTGCAAAACACGGCGGTGCCAGCACACTCAGAGCAACTGCATTTAGTTCGTTCAACGCTTTGCCTTTTGACCCCAGCTAGGCAGTAACCAGTCAGCCACCGCACTTCCAGACGCGCATTCTTTTCTCAGCGAAGCCCGCTGTGTGTGTGTGTGGCCAGTGGACGCTTCGAGACTGGTGCAACATCATTAAGTTATATTTACTGTACAGTTTGTTTTTAGACTATAATTTCTGTGTGTCAGCAAAAAGCTCAGTGAGTACTTGAGAATGTGACAAAAACTGGCATTTCGATCAGCTCTGTGAGTACCATAATTAAGCATGTGGTTTAAAACTTTCTGACAGAACTTTGCGATCGGCCTGCGCGTGTGTGCGTCGTTGGCTGTGTTGTGCTTTTAAGCCGAAGTAGGTCAAACATTGGGAAGCATCTTTGTGAATGAAAAGTTGGCATTTGTAAAGGGTCGTATTTACACCGTTGTATACACACATATTTCTTCATTGTTGCTACATTTTATATGTACTATGGTTGCATGTAGAGCAACTAGGCCTAATTAAAGGGAAACGTAGGGGATAACATAATTACTACAAGCAAAATAACACTACTGATAACAGTAATGGTAGTAGGCCAACAGTAATAAGTAAACAATTATCATAATTATAATAATACTTCATTTCCAATCACTACTACTATTTCTATCGGCAAATTCAAATTAAAGTGGTGCTGTTGGTAGTACCATTAGGGTGTTTTTTATTTGTGTGTGTGTGTGCCGCGCGTGTGTGTGTGTGTGTGTGTGTGTGTGTGTGGTGTGTGTGTGTGTGTGTGTGTGTGTGTGTGTGTGTGTGTGTGAGAGAGAGAGAGAGAGAGGGGGGGGGTGGCCGAAAGGATTATGGAACAAAACGGTCATTCTCTCACTGTACATTTAGAACGTTTAAAGGTCTTGTGTAGACTGTGTGGGAAAAGGTCTAAGAGATTAAAGAAAGATAAAAACAAATCAGTGGTAACATGTTTGAGTGTTGCTTCTGAAATAAATGTAATCTTCAATGTGAATGTTCTGGAAGATAGGAGGAAGTACATTCAAAAATAGTCTGTGTGTTTTTGTGCAAGAATCTTTGAAAAATCTGATAAACCGCAAAAATTCAACTACAGCAAAGAGCCGTGCATTGGCAGAATTTGAAAAAGCCTCAAAAATTATGGCACCTGTTTGACCCCAGTTTATCTGTCAGTCAGTGTGCGCTATGCGCTCACTTTCAACAGCAGAGTAAAGGTGGAGACCAGAGAAAAAGATAAAGAATGCATAAGAGAACGTAGAAACACTAGTTTCGACCGGTTGACTCTAGACCCCGTGTTTCTACGTTCTCTGACAAGTAAGACTTCAATAACCAAAAAATAACGACCCTACAAACAAACATCATTTTCGCGCATACAGTCATTTTCATAACATCATTTTTGCGCAGACAGTCATCAAACTAAGACTTGGCTGAGACACTGTGCGAACAACCCTAATTAGAGGCTTGGGGTTTGTGGCAGGCAGTACCATGTACGGCGGTCCTGGGTGGCTCATGCGATACCTGTAATTAACTAACTGTAACCACCATAAGGGTGGGGACTGGTGGCGCTCACCTGACCAGGTTAACCCGCAACATTGTGGTGCAATTAGCAAAGAACATTCCTGAATACGAAGACCAGTTTCGCCATTCTTTTCCCGGACTGCCGCACAAGAAGGTTGTTTTTTGACTGTGCTCCGGTGTGACTACTTATTGTGTGTGATTTTCAGTTAGGAAAGCGTTGTGGCTTTTAAAACTTTGCTGATTGATTCTAATGTCTTAAGATAGCATTTTTCAGAAGAAGAGAGGGATTTACTAGGTAGTCCTTCTTCACAAGAATTAGCACAGGAAATTAGTTTCAAACGCTGCACATCAAGCTCTGTTGGATTATTCTATTCAAGAAACGCCACTTATTATCCCAATCATGAGTACTGAACCTACTCAACAACCAATACCTCAGTCATCTACTGCATTTACATTGCCGCCTCCATCTGCTTACAATTGGACTGAGGAAGAAAAGCTGCTGTTGCATGAATATTTTGTTTACTTTGGAAAAATGAAAGATGTTGTTACCCAAGCTCATCTGCATGGGCCGCAGAAACTGCCAAAAAAACCCAAAAGAAAACTTGAAGCTTTATTCAAAGAAAGGGAAGGTACAATCAAAAAGAGCAGGAAAGAATTTTCAACTCCAGCAGAACTTCATGAATACCTTCTTGCAAACAAAGCTGACATTGAAAAACAAATAACAAGAGAGGTATTTGCAGATAGCCTATTTAACGCTGAAAGTGAAGATGACATCATCAACAGACTGAAAAGAGGGGTCAGAAAACATTCGAAGGCAAGATGCACAAACTATCATGTTCTACATTAAAATTTGGGAAATTTTTTTGAATTTTTTGTAAGATTGGCATGAGGCTCGGCAAAAACGGGGGGAAAAATACAGCAACATTGGGAGACTGGTTGAAGGAAAAAACGGGATATTCTGATGACCACGCTAGAAAACTGCGTGCACTTGCAAGTGCATTTTTTTAAAATTTTAAACAGTTTTTTTGGTTGGACTCCTTTTAAAAACTTTTCCTTGTAGACTGAACGCAATTAAAGTCATGCTGAAGGTTCCAGAATATGCCAACCACTGGAAACAGATTCCACGTGTGCCAACCGACTTGGAGCAGCAACAGTCACAGTAGAGCACCTGTCACAAACCACCCAGAAAGGGGGAAATGACATGATTCAAAAAAATAACGGTTATGCATAGCCGGGGCTCTGCTTGTCGCAAACCGCCCAGCAAGGGGAAATGACATGATTAAAAAAAATAACGGTTATGCATAGCCAGGGCTCTGCTTCAACTTCTCTTGCTCCACTTGCTTCAAGCCCTTTTTCACGCCCTGCTTCACTTTTTTTGGCTGCCTTCGGGCGGCCACAGAGTGAATTTTTTCAACTGTCTTGTTTTTTGAATCAAGCTTTTGATAAATGCACTTGGTGGTTTGCTTTGAATAATCTTCAGTTGACAGAGAGAGGACAGCCGTCTTGAATTTACGGCGCTTAAGCGCAAACCATAAAACCCTTTCACATTTCCCTATGCAAGCACTTCCCTATTTTTTAAATGTTTTGTGCGTGTGTGCTGTTATTGTTTTGTTGTTTTTACTGATAATAACTAAAATTATATTCTGGAAAATTTGTTTTTTATAAATAATCAAGGTGCGCGCGCGCACGCACACACATGCCACCCCCCACCCCACGCATGCACACACTCAAGTCACTTTTAAGTTCTTAACTTAAGTCACCTCAAGTCACTTCAAGTCACCCCCAAATTCTTAATTAAGTTCTTAATTAAGTTCTTAATTTTAAATTCTTAATTAAGTTTACTTCAAGTTCTTAATAAGTTTTCTTGATCAAGTCATCTTCAAGTTCTTACTCAAATCGCCTCAAGATCATAACTAAGTCATCCTTTAAGTACAACCAAGTTCTTTTTTCAAGTTATCTTATAATTATCAAAAAAACAATACAATCTATGTTTTTGTCTTAAATAGTAGATGTCTAATATAGTACACACACGCCTCAAAAAACGCGTCATCGCTGAGGATTTTTTTGCTCAGCGTTCTCTGCGCGAGATCGGTCAGCATAGATCTTAATGAAGTTCTTACATCCTAAGCAACCGCAATTTATTACAATTCTGGTCTATGGAAATGTCTTTTATAGACCCATGTCTTTATTTTTTGACTCCATCATTTTATAATACGCCATGATCTATTTTTATCAAAAAAAACAAAAAATTAAGTTCTTAAAATATTATTACATTTCAAATGGATCAAAACGTCCTTTTGTTGTTGGGGTTTTGCCCATGCTTTTGTCTTCTGTAAATTTTGTGGTTCAGATTCTTTTGACGCTTTGGTTCTTGTTGCCATTGTTTATATATTTTATAACAGTAATAACCCCCCAGCAGCAGCAAGGGCGCCAAAAATGGCAAAAAGTTTTAAGTTCAATATTCCATGAAGACTTTGGTGCTGTAGGCCTTGAATCGCATGGGGTTTTTATAGCAGGGATTGAATCAACCCTTTTTCTGGCGTTGGCGGTGTTATGTTTTCATTATGAGTTATATTCTGTGATTGTAACATTAATTTTTTTTGTCTGTTCCCCTCTGCTAATTTTTTTTCCTGCTTTAACACGCCCAGGATGAGGATGCTTTTCACTGGTCTCCACCTGATTCAGTGTTTTCTGATTCTGCTGATTTTCTGGCTTGGGTTTTACTTTCTCCACCTGATTCAGTGTTTTCTGATTCTGCTGATTTTTCTGCTTGTTCATTTTGAAGGGAAATAAAATCTATATGATTAAAAGTAATTAATCCTGCGATTACTGGCGATAACAATGTTCCATATCTGTAATATAGATCACAGCTTAACCTTCGCCGTATGAGGCTCAGATTTATAGCATTTGTCGACCCTGTACAGTTCTATCACGCATGCTTTTCAAGTAGGGATTTTCCTTAACAGCTGAATGTCCGTCGTGGAGTCTACCATGCTTTCCGTATAGGCGTTTTCCTTCACTGCTCAGCGTGCGTGTTAGCACCACGGCTGACGGGCACTCGGCATATGCCGCGACCTACTCATGACCCGCCGGTGGAGGGAGAATTTACAGCCGCACGCGCTGCCTTGCCCTTCGCTCAACTGACAGGTGTCGGATATCTTATCGCAAGTCTGTTTAGCAGCACAGTGTCATCTAAAACTCCCGTTAGTTGGTAGCACGCTGCAATTCTTTTTGACTATCCTTGTGAAGAGAGTGCACAGTTTTTTCTATCCTCCATTTCTCTCTCTCTCTCTCTCTCCCTGTCCTCTCTCCCTCCCTCTCTCTCTCTCCCTCTGTCTGTATATCTGTTTCTCTCTTCCTTTTCTCTCTCTCTCTTCCTTATCTTTGTATACCTGTCTGTCTGTGTGTTTGTGTGCCTGCCTGCTCGGAAGCGTGTATGAGTGCGTGCGCGAGCATGTTTGTGATTGCATTCGACAGAGCGCGGTGTGTATGTGTGTGTGTGTGTGTGCGTGTGCGTGTGCGCGTGTGTGCGTGTGTCTGTGTAAGCTCGAGCGCACGCGTGTGTGTTGTGTTGTGTGTGTGTGTGTGTGTGTGTGTGTGTGTGTGTGTGTGTGTGTGTGTGTGTGTGTGTGTGTGTGCGCGTGTGTGTGTGCGTGTGGTTTTGTGTGTGCGCGCGCGCTCGCGCGCATGTATGTGCGAGTGTGTAAGCGCGAGCACTTGTTATTTTGTTTATCTTCGTACTATTTGTTTTTGTTTATCAAAATTTCATCCTATGATATTGCTGCATGTATTTACAGTAGATTAGCAAGGACAGGTTGGAAGAACAGGCATGCCTAAAACCTTTTATCCTTGAATAAAAAACGTTGTTTTTTTGAGTGCGAACGGCAGGAATGGAGGCTCGAGTTTGCCGAGCCTGGACAAGTTTTTTTTTTTTCCTTCTCAATTTTTTATTAGACTAGTATCATTCATTTTCCTTTGGTGATATGCTGTAGATAATGCGACCGATAGCTTCCAAGTAGAAAAAGAAAAACAAAGGACAGAATTA